>JABFPB010000048.1:0-67781 GCA_022817645.1 Ceratoteleas bidentatus
CATAGGAAAACTTAAATTTAATTTTGGCAACTTAAACATTATATTTTACCTTTATTTTGCATTAGATATGGTATCCAATAGACATAATGCAAAAGTTTACTTTTGAAACTTTAAACGCAAATATCTCAAAATCACAAAAAAGTGACTTAACTTTTGTTATTTAAAACCTGTTTTAAAAACTTGCCCCACGTTGGGCGCCAAAAAGTATTGAAGTGGTTGCCAAACAATTGCTGGTTGAAAAAGATTTGGATGTCCTAATCTGTGACGCTTTTTGCTAATTTCCTTATAACTGCAATTTGTCTGCTGTAATTGTATAATGTAATTTACTGTAATACCGAGGAAAACTGACTTCGTTTTCGGTGCCACAAAGTAGAGAAATGCCAGCTATACCGGTGTCGCTTACTGTGCAGGATGTGAATGTCTTAATGTGTGATAATTTTGCTACTTTACTTATAACTGTAGTTTGTTTACCTTAATTTACTGTTATACTGAGAAAAACTGACTCCACGTTGGGCGCCAAAATGTATTGAAACATTTGCCAGACAGGAATTGTCTCCTTTAAGACTTGGATTTCCTTGGATGTTCTTTGCAGCTGTAATTTTGTTACTGTACTTGACTCTAACACCGCGAAAAACTGGCTCCACGTTGGGCGCCAAGATGAAACGTTTCCCAGTCACTATTTGACTAATAGATTTGGATTTCTTAATTTCTGCTAATTTCTTTACTTTTCTTCGATGAAAAAATATCTGCGATTGTAGTATTCCAAAACGCCGATGGGGAGACAACTCTAATAATGAGGAGTGTCAGAATTAGAGAGGTAAACACGTGAACGGTTAAAAAAGCAGTGTTGTCTGAACGCGGAAAATAGATGAGTTAGGTACGGGGTGTAAGCCTAAACGGAAAAGGGTGAAAGAAGAGGGATCGGGATCATCAGGATGTGTGGGTGTAGTGTAAGTGAGGTATGTAAGTATATGGTATGTGCTGGGCGAGAGTATCACAAAGTACGGTTGTGTGCCCCCATCATCAGGCGTTTAGTCCCGGATGGTCGTCATAGCAACAGGCACCCCGAAAATTCTCTAGCTCTCGGTTATCGGCGTGTAGGGGTTGCCACGCCGCTCGGAGAAGCCGTATGCGCCGAGAACTGTGACGAGAGAAGGGAGCTCGGCAATGCCAGGAGCAGGAGCTTTCGCGCCGTCGCGGGAGGGGGCAAAGGGGGGGGGGGTCCGAGGGAAGGGGTCGACAAGGGAAGAGCGCCCGGGAGCCACAAAGATGGGCAACGAACACCTCAACGGAAAGGAAAAACGAGCGAAAGGCGATACACGTGAAGGCAAACAGCGCGTATCAAGAAATGCCATTTTTTAGCCATTTTTTGCGTCATTTAATAGGCCGTTGAAGTAATCTTTATTTCAACGGGTCGGGCAACCACATTCCCCGCGTTTCGATTATTCCGTCCACCGCTAATCATTGCACCCCACTCTTTCGCGCCTTTTTCTCCGCGCTGCATTCTTCTTTTCGCCCCACACGCCACTTAATTGGCCAATTTGTCGTGCGTTAATTGCCAAATTGCCGAGGATTGCTCGCGGAAGGCTTTTTTTTCTTGCAGAAGGTTCAGCCAACTTTCGGACTATTGATTAATAATTTAACTCGAGGTTTTTCAGATTGAAATTCCGACTCGACGATTAAGATCGGTTTTCATTTTCTTGAATTGCATGCAGATTTTTTCTGGATGTTCTTTCAATAGTAAAGTTCTGAAAAAATTACATAATGATCCTTGAAGAAGTGGCTTTATTTCAACATTTTTTCAGATTTTTTTCTATTTATATAGCGCTCTTTAACAAATAAATACGAAATTAAAAAAAATGAACATTGGACATTTCAATTTTTTCGGCAAATTCTTGCCATTATAAAATTCTGAAGAAATTACAAAATGATCCTTACAAAATCGGTTTTTTTCTAAATTTGTTAAAGATTTTTAAAAAATAAATACTCTATTTATTTAAATTAAAATTATACATTTTAATTAAAAAAATGAACATTGGACAAATTAAATTTTTTCTGCGAATTTTGGCCATAATAAAATATTTTTTCAGAGGGGGTGAGCAAGAAAATTTTGTTTTTACGGACACCCTACCATACATGGCAAATCAGGAACATAGGAGTATTGTTCTTGCCCCAATTAATTCGAGGAGATATAACATGTTTTAATAGAATGGGTTTAAAAAGGATGTCAGTCGTGTTACTGACCCCGAAAGTTTCAATTGAAAATGGCGGATGTAAATTGGAAGCGGATATGAGACGGAATAATTTTTTCGTACATCAAGAATACGGTTAATGTACTCGGCGTGATTAACAATGGAACTTTCATTCATTTAATCTTGCATTATCTGGCACTGCCGCGCGTCGCGCCGTTTTTACGTAATTTAATTGAATTGAAACATTATTGAATGGATTTTTATTATTTAATTGCTTTTGCTTAAATTGCATATTAAATTTTAATCGGATTATTTAACGAATCAGTTATTTGCTAAGCTACAGTTTATATGAAAGCCCATTCGTCTGTGGACGATTTGTTGTAACAATTGTGAGACTGAAAAAATTTTGTGTGAACAATTGAGCATGCATAATCCTTTTACGTGGATGAAATTAGGCTAGATGGTAGGCTAAATATGAGGAGGACAGAACGAGAGATGTAATGTTGGAAAAAAAGAGCAATACCACAGACGTTTTGGCGCCCAACCTGGAGCCAGTTTTTTCAGTGCTGCAGACAATCACAGTAACAAAATTAGATAGAGGAATCTGATCTAAAAGGGATTAGAAAATTGTCTAGATTTAAAATAAATTTTACAACGTAAAGTATTTAAGAACTTTTCCCATTTGGTATGGTAAATTTCATCATCAAACAGAATTCCTTGTAGAAACATCAGACACAAAAGATAGAAATTGATTATCTATTTCTAAAATCAAACAAAACAGATTTAGAGAAAAAGAGTCTGGTAAAATTATTTATTATTTGTCGAAATTTTAATACACCATGTTTCTTCCCTTTTTGTAGAAATGAAAAAATCGTGGTTAGAGTGTTAATGTGCAAAATTAATGCTGTAAACATTGTTTGTTACGCCATGCAACCAAAATCTAAACAGATGGCGTACGAGATTAGTTGACGCGCAGTGGGATTAATGACGTAGCGAGAATCATTCTGCTCAGTGAATCGCTACAATTTCATTTGTAGTGTACATCGCGAAACAATAGCGCCGTCCTCCTTGGAACTGACGCGCACTCGCGATCAAGCACCTCACGCGGCATGCCAGCAGCGTATTATGTATATATATTACGCTGAATATGTATATAATACGTATGAATGGGCGTTGCCCATTCATTCCCACTGCCAAGTTTCTTCTCCTCTTTTTTTGTTTGCACGGCGTTTGTTTGGTAATGGCCGTGTAACCGACCGGATATTCTACTACCCTTTCCCAAGCTACAGGTTGCTACGAATAAATTATGACCTATTGAGGTTAAAATTAATCTAACGCCAACCGAAAAGTAGGCCAAGTATCTCTATGCTTTTCACGTTTCGAGTATAATACCGTGTAAACTGAAGCAAATGAAGAAACGAAGAAGGAAATTTGCTTCGGAATAGATATTGATTGGGATAAAGTTGCAGGGAACACTGAGAAAACTGAATGGTACCAGCTAAGTCGTAAAAGCGCCAAGTGGTAAAAATTTACCATTTTAGGTGGTACCAAAATGGTAAATTTAGCAAAAAATTGTTTCGTAAATAATTTACTCGTTTCTTGGTCCAAAAATAGAAACACAAATAGGGACAAATAGAGGGATACCAAGACATATTTGGTTACGTAAGTGTAAAAGTATGTTTCTTTACACTTAAGTAACCAAACTTTCACTTTTCCGCGAGGCAGAACAGGCAAGACTACCAAAATATTTTTCCTCGCAGATTTATAAATTTGTTTCGGGTTAGTCTCTTTCCATTTACGTATTTATATGATATATAATATCACGGAAAAATAAATTGTTTGCAATTCGTTATTTATCAGCATGCTAACTATACATGTTAAATTTACATATTCAGTACATCCATTTTCTCTTATTACCGCTGTTTATTAAATCTATAATTAATGCAATCCTTTTTCTGTGATGCGTGGTCTAAAAACTGGGCAGCAAAATGTTTACGAGCACAGTTAATCCATCAATCTGTTTATTTAATTTTTATTTAGCTCACTTTATGAAAGAGTTCAATCAAACGGATTGTTTTCAATTCATATTTTTAATCGGTAAAAAAGGGGTTTTAATTGAATTAGTAGTAAACTACAACGGATAGGTGGGAATTAATAGATCTTGATTTGTCGATTTAAATTTTCCGATGCGTCACCTGCATTGAAACAATTAAGCTGCATGTATTATAAAACTACATACATGTTCAAAAAGCAAACTACAATAAGAAACAGATGCAAAGACAACCCATGGAAATCCACTTGGAAGTACCACACGATGTTTAAAAGTTTAATAAAACGGGGTAAACTTTGCTTTGCCATCTCTTATTTGATTTATTAATGTTAACCTAACATACGTTAGTGCCAAATAACTGATTGCACTTGCACTTGGATCGTTCGCGGTTGCCTCTAAAATTGGATCCGTCATAGTAATTGATATGAATGTAATTATAAATGGAAATAAAGGTGGCGAAAATAGGTCGAGCTGTCCCTGCGAATGACTTTGTTTCGTGTATTAGGCTGCCTCGAGGTCAAAAAGAAAGTTGCCTGTGTGTGTGTCTGGTTTTTCCCCCTTTTCCAACTTTTCCGATTCGACTTTGTTGGCTCGAGAACGAGAACAATTACGATCCGTAACTAGGGATGACATCTCAAAGCGAGCCAATTTCACGTACCGACGTCCTGACGTCCCGAATCTTTGCCAAGGCAGAAGGCATCACGACGGTGCCGGATGTCATTGATACAACAACTCTGCTCGATAACACAAACCGTGCTTCTTGCCCTTTCCTTTTCGTTCGATTTTCCATTCCCGCCGGTAAAAACGAATCCATCAAAGTCGCCATTCTTTTTCACGCTTAATGACCAGAGATGCGCTTCAAACGCGCACAAATTTCGTGTTATGCTTTTGATAGGATTCGCTTTTTTGTGTCCGTCGAATTACGCTGACGTAAATGCCGATGCTTTTTATTATTGGAAATCATACGCGGATCAGCTCGCTTTTGACGCTCCGAAAATATAGACGACGGATAAGATGAAATAAAATGAGATTACCGGCAATCACGGTTTTAGTCAATTCGCTCGCCATTTTTCACATACGACTTCTCGCCGTAATCCGATCGTCACATTTTCACGCAACCTTGCGCCAGAATTCGCCAATTTGTCCGCGTTTTGGCTTATTCCTTTTTCCAGTACTCATTTCCATTAGGCAAATTATTTCGCACCTCTAACATTCTGAGGGGAGAAAATTAGTCTTCCCTTGGTACACCCAGTGCTTTTTGAATCAAGTGCAAGGAAAGTAGATCTTTTTGTCAAGGTCAAGGAAAGTTAATTCGGTTGAGGAACGGGGCGGAAAGTTGTTCATAACTTCCCAAGGGAAGTTATTCAACTTTCTGATAGAATTTGGCACCCAACCTGGGGCAAAAAACAATTATTTGGTTTGGCTCCAGATTGGGCGCAAAAAAAAAAACTTTAGTTAGGATGACCGCCTTTTGAAAGGCAGATTTTAAAATATTACAGTGCTTACATGATTTTAGAAAAAACAAATACGTCAAGTGTAAAATTTTACAGTTTCTGTGTGAACTTCAAAATTGTGCAGATTTTGTAAACTTAAACATTTCGGAGATTTTGTTACTTAACAACTTGTAACTTAACAACTTTCAGCTTTTAAGTGAACTGCAAAATTGTACAGAAGTATAAACACTGATAATATTCTTCGCGCGACAGTCGTTTTTTCCGTAATCAGCAGAAATTAGAAAGTCGTTTATAGCCGGTGTAATGAATAGTCACGTATTAGCGTGTTATTCGTCGGTGCAACTTGAAATGAAGGCTTTTGAAGGATTTGAGTTTCAACTGCCGCGAATAAATTGGCTCGTGATTGACGTTAAATGTAGTTGATTTAACGATACAGTAGGGGAGTCGCGCACGCGACACACACAACTTGCTCCTCGTTTCGGCGACAACGAATTCGTTTCACTTTTAGCGCAGCGCGTTGTTTCGAATTTGTCCGAGTATATCGCGCAAGTTGGCAATTTCCTTTTCGCTTATCTCCAAATATGCTCATTTCCGTTCTTCGCGCCGTCGATTGACTCGACTTGAAATTGCAAAATTTCAAATAGCCCGCCGTTAAGCAACGACTGTTCAATGACGTTCAACCCCGACTATTGCATCGCACGACTATTACAATTTCGGCTCGTAATATTGCTAATTCAGTAAGCCTTTACGCGTGGACAATGGGCACATTCTCACTGTAATTAGCATTCAGTGGTACGCGTTTGCTGCTCCCGTTGTCTTTAATTCACATTGCAGATACGTAGTCTATTTAGATTATTAGCTGACCTGCCCAGAGAAAAAAATCTTGCATTATTTAATAGAATTTCTGAAGTGTTAAAAGTTGTTATGTGGCTGCCCCACGTTGGGCGCCAAAAAGAGTATTGAAATGTTTGCCACATCGGCATTTCTTTTAATGAAAGATTCAAATGTCTTAATATGTGAGATTTTTCACAGTACATTTCTCCATAAATATTACGCAAAAGAATTTTCGCAATGGGCAGCACAGGCCATTACAAACATCGACATTGTTATACATAATTTGCTGATGCCAGTGATCATTGATATCACTGACGATTGCAAGCACTATTACAATTTCGAACGTCTATGTAATAACTAGCATCGCCGGACAATAATGGCTACTTAAATTCAGCAGCCATTCTGAATTCTGTCGTTCGTCGTTCGCCTTGCCGCCACGCCGTCCTTATTATGTACATATGTTTGCTAGCTTTTAAGCCAAGTCGGTACAACCTACAGTCGAACATTAAACCTGCAATGGGTTATATTTGACTTGGTCGGAGAGCCGCCTAGCGACTTGGATGCCAAGTACGAGCTTTGTGATTAATTTGTGTCCCATATAATTAGCCACCGTAGTATTTGCTCGAGCAGGAGATATGGCTCGCCGCTTTCTGCCTGCAACCTCTTTCAACTCGATATCAATTTCGACGGCATTCGACAGATGAACCCTTTTTTCACAATTCCCATTTTTCGCTCTCCCATTTTAAACGCTATAATTTTTTAAAGCTTATGGTACTTGACCACTTTTCATCGTGCAATCGTGCGATTCAATTCTTCTTTCTTCGCAGAAACCAATCTTTGCGAAATTAGCGAATAACGCGGCAATGGTCTCGGCCTTTTAAACCATTTGCGACATCGGAAAGATGTAATAAGTTGCAGATACGTCCAACTTTTGCGATTGAATTTGCCGGTGGAATGAAATGTCGCACCGAGTGAAACGCCGTTTCTTGGTTTATAGAAAATACTCTATTCAATCTATTCTTTTTCAATTTCATGCCGAATAATCGGCTGACCAAATATCGTGCAAGATTGGAAATACGTTCGGATGCTGATCGATGCTAAATATGAAAGCTGAAAACTGCTTTTTCAAAGCCATCGAATAGTGCTCCGTTTTGACCTATCGTTAAGCGTTCCAACGAGTCTGTCGATGCACACATTTTACGTGCACTACTTGCCGTGTCATCGCAGGACCACTTTGTGTCTCACTGTCAGCCACTATTTGCTAATCCGCTCATATAAATGTGTTTTTTTGTTTGTTCGAAAGTAAGCATTTAAACAAGTGGGTTTACGTTTTGCATTTCCAACAATGCAGTCATCTTACTGAAAGTGTATTTATTTGACATTTTTATGGTTTAAATACACAATTCAAGATCGAGAGCTTTCTTACAAAATACAATATAACCAGCTGATCCACCAAGACCGTCCCTTGTGCGGTTTTGTTAGAGAAAAGGGTACTAGGTTGGGCGCCACATTATACGTTTCGGTTTTTTGGTTACCAAATAGTTTTCTTAAACATTACCGGTTTTAACGTATCGTTTTATCTCTATGCCACTGTTCATTATTTTCAATCTTGTTGGCAAAACTGTATGTATATAAATATCTTCCATAGCGAAGTTGGTAGAAGAAGTTGGTAGACGCTTAAAATAATGGACCTGCAGATGCTTGCAAAACAGCCGAGACCTGTCACAGTTTTTTTCTTGCTCATGTAAAGAAGACATTTTCCGGACTGCATGAGCGAAAAGTTGACGATGGCCCTCGGCTCGACTGTAAACTTTGCACTCGGAATCGTCAACTTTTCACCTTTGGTGTGCTATGTATTAGTATTGATTCGATGATGCGGAAAAGAAACACATGCAAGAGTGCATTTTCGAATTCATATTTCATTTGATTTTAGAAAACTGGTATAACAAACTTGAACAATTTGCAAAATCAAGAAATAAAAAAAATTTAAGAAATAAGAGAGATTTTTTACTTACTTAAGACATTTTATAAATTTGAGAGATTTTACAAATTTAAGAAATTTTACAAACTTGAGAAGTTTCACAAATTTAAGAACTTTTAACAAATTTTCAATAACTACTTGCAAAGTAATGCATTACTTGTGAGTGCACATTATTAATGATTACTGCAAGATCGTTAAGCTGCTAAACGATCTATGGCTGTATTATAATTAAATTTCCACTTCTAATTGGCGCGGTTTATTATACTTTAGCATTCAGCAAAGTTGGCGAAGAAATTCTCTACAGACAATTCATTCGAAGTGACACCAGCTGGGGGAATCTATGCATGTCGCGTCACAGTCGATATTAACGACGTCCCGTTTCAGCAGCAAAACCACTTGCCGCGCAAAAAGTGTGCTCTTCTTTCTAATGTATGTCCCGGAATAACTTTTCGTCACTGAGGAAACAATTGTAAAATTTCGTTTTATCCTTGTCGTGGTCTTTTTTCCGTTACAACAATTTCAGTGCTCCGTCTTCGAAATGGCCGCGCAAACAACTTTCGTTAACTCGGTAAGGCTGTCGCTTTTGCAGCTGGTAATGAATTGTGACGAATGAGGTGGTAACGCGGACTTTTCTCGCAGTTTCAGTTCGCCACTTTGCCGGGCTGGTCGTCATTTTGTCTCTTTAGCCTCTTTTTCTATTTCGCCTTCGCCCCCGACCACTTGTTCTTGCACTTTTATTTCAACAACTTAGAAGAATCCATCCGCGCCGACAGCTTCAACGAAAACCATTACAATTAGGAGTGTTCGAATATGTTATACCTGGCTCCCCCAGCCAGCGTTTCCTGGCCAGGAAACGCTGTATAGGTCGTATACGATGACAAATACCATTACTTAGGAAGGCCGGGGAATGCAATCATGTCATGCGGACGATCCTGCAAAATCGTTCGTAAGAGCGCAGTGGCCCTCGCCAGGATAAGCAAACATGCAGCATTTGTTATTGTTTCCGTTGCTTTTTGCGTGAACGTATTTTATTGTAACGAAATGCAGAATCCAAGTGCTCAGCGTGCAAACGCATCAAGTGTCAAATGTAGTCAAGAGTTATCATTGGCTGAGTGGTGAGGCCAACTGTCTGATAAACTATGGGCTTTGCTTTTATTTGCTACTCGGATCGACAGCTCGAATTTATTTACCTTTTGCCTAACGATTCGATTAGTAGCGATGGAAATTGTTTGTTGTCAACAATGTTTTATCATTATTGAACGGTTATTCCTCCAAATGGACTGTGTACTTCAACATCCGTTGGTTCAGAACACCCTAGGACATATTTAAGAACAGCTATTAATGAAATCTGATCTGAAATGAGATTAGTCTAAATCTGATCCAATAGGATTTAATCAGGATAAGGTCTCATTAATTCTGTGTGTAACTACAGCTGTAATAAAACATCTCAAGTAATCTCCAAATCAGACAAGAGTCAGATTAGTTGGCTGACACTGTCAGATTTGGCAAGTAGTGATGGCTAAATCAATGCAGCTTCGCCACATTCCAATTTAACGGTACTCCAACAGTGATGACATTTTTTTATGTAACATGTTGAATCAGGTGATCCACCAGGATCGTACCCTAAGTGGTACATTTAGATAAAAGAACCCATGTTGGGCGCCAAAAAACAATTCAATCTCGAGCACCAGGATCGTATCCTAAGGGTTCTTTTAAAGAAAAGGACCCAGGTTGGGCGCCAATAAAAAACAATTCAATCTCGAGCGCAGCTTTTCTATTTATTTCTGCATATTCATTAGCTGCCTATTGAATTACTTATCTGAATTCCGAATCTGCTGTTTAACTATTTAACTAGCTGCTATTTGAAGTTAGAGTCGCGGCGTACACGCATGTTAGATTGACCAATTGGATACCAAATTTCATAGGCCCGAAATCTGTAGAGAGATTTTGGAACATTACTAGACATGGTAGGATGATGGAATTCGCACAGTATTTACGTAGGTATCTTCGCGCAGGTCTTAAAACGGGTTTGTCGAATCATTCGGGCTGGCGAACTCTTCTGGTTTCAGATTTCTTCGGAATGTCTGCGTCGTTGTTTAAGACGTTACGGAAGAAAGCTATAAAATGCTTGAGTCCGCGGTTGTTCTTGCAGTCGTGGAACGTCGAGTGACCCAATGACAGTCGTTGGTACCATTCGATTCGACTGAATAATGTAGGACGAAGGGCGTAGATTCGCTCGATACCGTTTGTAGTTTGTATACGTTCCACGCCCACCGGCACTATTGCGGTGGTCGATCGATTTTGCGACTCGATTCCGAGGAATCCAGCATTGATATTGAGAGATTATTCCACAAACTCGGAGAGACCAGAGCGGCATTTGTTAACCTTAGAACGTAGCCGGAACGTTGCTTCGAGATGACACCCCGGACACTCGCGGCACTTGAATAATCAACTGTGCTTGAATCCAGTCTGCTCTCGATTCCTCGACTACCGACCTTTCTTCCGTTCACTTTTCCCTCTATTTACATTCGAATTCCCAAAAACAGCATTCCCGCTCAATTAACGGCAGTGCTAGTTTTAACCACTTCTACCACAATTCTGTCTGACAGATTCTAAATATTGCGCTCAGCTTTTCACGAACTTCAATTACTGGTAGACTTTTGCATAAAAAGCCCTTCAGTTTTGTTCGACGCGTGTAAATGTTTGTCATGTTTGCCTTGATTCAGAGCGATTCCCCGTTGACATTTGTTCAAAGTAGACAACGTGTAGGTGATGATTTATATTCCATTGCATGCTGTAACGTGACGCCGATCACCTTTTATTGATTTTACATTTAAATGCCATGCATACGATGGAAAATTGACAATCAATGAAACGTTTGCATTTGGGATTCGTGATAAATAGGCGTAGGAGTCTGTACACGCCGAATTTTAATACCTTATCTACAAATGTTTCATTACATTTTGCGATGTTGTACATTTGTTGACAATTAACGCAGTCTTCAAAACGATCATGCTTGAAATACTACGTATATGAATTATAATTAACTCCTCTGATTATCTGGTACTTTAGATTGCACAATTAATCCACATTTGTTCGCATTTAAGCCTCGAGCTGTGACTTTAACGTCAAGTCGCAATTATAGTTAAACAGCAAATTCAGCATTCAGATAAGCAAGAAATGGGCAACCAATGAATATGGAAAAAGAAACAAAAATGCTGCATACAAGATTGAGTTTTTTGTGGCGCCCAACCTGGAGCCATTTTCTCTAATAAATTGTTTCAGCCAGCACAATCTACTATCAGCAAAATCTGATAGAGTGTAAATCAACTAAACTGACTCGTGTCTGATTCGGCGGATTACTTCGGTAAGGTGCGAAAGAGGAAAAGTGTCTACATCGATGTATCGCTCAAGAGTAGTTTCACACCTTCGGACGTCAGCTTATACGTTCGGTCGACGTGTGTAGTGGATGGAATGAAACTATGTGTCGGTAATAGGTATGCATTTGAATATGCAAATGTAGTCACCTGACGTAAATTAGAGCGAAACGTGCGTCGGTTATTGCGGACAGGGCATGTACCGATGCCTTTGAATCTTTACACGCGGTTCGTGACTACTGCAGTTATATCGCGTGCAGCCAGCGTAACGATTTCGCACCAAGTCACATAAACGTCGCAAATGTGTCGTTATTAATCGTTGTGGTTACACGGGAATTCGACATCTGCTGCCTTTTTTTTCCATTTCGAGTAATTCAATCCAGCCACCACGAACACGAGTGCATTTCGTTCGGCGCCACTTGCGCAACTCGTTCCTTTTCTTATCGTCGCGACGATTAATGAATGCCGAGCTTGACGCATTTTTGCTAAATGAATTATGCATTAGGACCACTCGAGTACACAACGCGTATGCACGATGAATTGCTAAACGAGTCAATTGTACTAATTATTTTTCGGCTCGAACTTGAGATGCAATTCGGCAAGCGCATGCGCGACCATATAAACAGTCTCCGTCTTCATCCTTCCTACTGTTTTGTCGCCTTGTTGACCCGCGGTCTTCGTCCCACATCCCCACTTATGTCAACACATACAATTGCATACTGAATAATGCAATCTACAGACGATGACCGCTGATTTCACTGGAATGATTAAACGCAATTATATGCAGCCACTCGGTGTCCATGCTGGCACTCGTTATTTATTTCTTGAGCGTCATGTCAGTATAAATTGTTGAAAAGCACAATACACAGCGACGTCTATTCAAATCCGAAACGCTAAAGAGACTATGCTATTCCCTTTGTCCATTTCAGATATACGTAGCGACTTATGCTGGTTCCAGTTAGGAAATTTCGTCAAGTCTCGGCAAACACATCATTTGCTCGAGTTATGCTTGACATGCTCGTCGGCCCAACTTTTAATGACCGTGAAAAACAAACAACATGTAACTCACGAGGCGTGTACTATTATCTCCTTTCCGTTACTGGTTTCATTATTATTATTATAATTATTAGTCAGTTAACGAGAAATACTGGAAGAAAACATTTTTTCTATAATCTTCACCATTCATCGATCGTTGAGAGTTTAGAGAAAATGGCTCCTGGTTGGGCGCCACAAAAACAATTCAAACTTGTATGCCACATTTTTGGTCTTTTCCATATTAATTAACTGCATATTTCTTGCTTATCTGAATGCTGAATTTGCTATTTAACTATAACTGCGACTTGACGTTAAAGTCACAGCTATCTAGAGGCTTAAATGCGAACAAACGCGGAAGTGTAACGTTTTAGGAAAAATAGTCAAGGTTCCTTTACCTTAAGTGACTTTCCCAGCTGTTGGTCTTACTCTTCTGCTATCCCTTGCCATTTACATCCAAGTACATCATTTTAGTTTACCTTCCAAAAGCTAAAAAGTACCCTTCAAGCTAGCTGTTTTCTTTCAACAATTGCAACTGTTCAAGTACTGTCTCATTTGTTGATTCCACAACGAAAAAGTGGATTTGCCAATGTAAGGCAACTTAATGCAAGACAAGACCAAGTGTGAAAATTCATTAAGCGGGGTAATACACAAAAGGGACGTGTTTTTCGTGTCAGGCCGAGAAAGTCGGTTTGCTTTTCTGTGGCTTTTCTGTTTCTTTTATGCAACGGGCGCAACCGCACTCGCGTACACAGTATTGGGTGTCTCGGCTGCGAAAAAAACACGGCCCCCGGCTGTCATTCCCGATGCACCGCGCGTACCGACACGTCTTCAAAAGGCGCTATAAATTGGATGCTACTCGACAGTCCTGATGAGAAAGCCCCTCGCGGTGACGACGCTTTTCCGTCGCTTGAATGGACCAACGTAACGCGTGAAAAGACACAAAAAGACGACGAAAACGGGCATCGCGAACCTCGCCAGGCACGAACCCACGCCGATCTCCAGGCGGAACGTAATTTCCGTCGTCATCACCTCATCAGCGTGTCCGAGCGAGCGTCGCGGTATTATAAAGAAGGAGATTGCTCTGCCAAACGATTTGTCGTTCTGTAAAACGACAACTAAAGCGTTTATGTTTTCCACGTAATAGCTTTTTCTACGTAAATGTGTGCCAGCGTTCAGTCACTTCGGCTCAATTTGACCGCCCCTTGCGAATCTCAACTTGAATTTCAACCGAGGGCATCAGCATTAAATCCTCCTCCGTGATTTATATTTTTACAATGTTTTTAATTTTAGTAGTTTCCCATCAGTTAGAAATGTTCGATTATTAACGGAGGGTTTATCTGGAAATCTGTTGTGATGACCATGCAAGATTTAATGTTAGGGATATGGTTCAACACTGAGGATTTACTGAATGCATTGAATATGAGTTGGCAAGCCGAAGCACCATCTATCGAGATTACTAACAAACGTGTCAAAAGTCGTCGGTGCAGGATAGACCGTGCATTTCTCTCGTTTGTTAATTTGCATAAAATAACCGTCCAAAGCATAAGCACGTCTATTTCTATAACTAACTGACTTACCTTTCGCTCCACATTGTATACTTTGGAACAATTTTAATTTTCAAGATTTCAATGAAAAACGTAATAAAAATTTATTTGCAGAATAAATTTTCATCCCTTCGCAGTGAGCATAATTATTAATTAGGTTTAGATTGTACCGTTTGCTATTAGTCCGTAAAATCAATCTTCAAGTAGATGACTATGAATCGTGTTTCCCCTGTACATATACAACGCTATATGGACATTCAATGAAGATTTAATATTGTCCAAGCAAAACGTTGTATCGGT
Organism: Ceratoteleas bidentatus; assembly: GCA_022817645.1. Taxonomy (NCBI): domain Eukaryota; kingdom Metazoa; phylum Arthropoda; class Insecta; order Hymenoptera; family Scelionidae; genus Ceratoteleas; species Ceratoteleas bidentatus. The sequence goes on from JABFPB010000048.1 coordinate 14,768, forward strand.
AAATTATGTTTCAAGTAGCAAACGTGGCGTGACTTTTGAGCGAATATCTATCGCCCTAGACATATTTTATTTTCGTATGCATGAGGAGTGTTGGCAAGCCATATAATAGGTAACGGGTATTATATATAGAGCCGTGAAAAAAGGCGTCTTGGAGTGCACTCGAGCGACAATCTCTTGGTTGGCAGCGAAATCTCGGCCGAGCAAGGTAGACGTTAATGGAACGAGGCGTTGTAAACTCCAATGTGAATCTTTGCTCTCATATCGGAAGAATGAAACACCACGGCGGTCGCGCAGGATCAACTTGCAAGTCAAGTCGAGTCGCGTATGGTTCCGTGCCGCTCCCAAGCCAAATCAAATTTCATTCCAGCCAAATTCTCCTGAATCACTAACATGGGTGACCTACGTGGCAACTTGAAAAGTTGCAAAATTCGTAAATCACTTGGGCTTCTGCATGCAAGCTTCTTATTCACACTTTTCACAGTTACGTCTTGTCGGCAGAGCTTTGGGAAACATGATTTGTATTTCTAAAAGCCCATAGTTGAGGTCGCAATCCCATTTAATTGCGGTCACTTAGGATATGCCAATAAAATGCGTTAGTGAAAGATTTAAGAAAGAGATTGATTTGGCAGTGGAAAAGACGCTCGGAGGCAGAGCTAGAAATTGCGCCGCTCTCCGAGATAGGCATTAATTAATGCTTGCCTTCTCCGGTCGTTCTCCGACCGTCTTGTCGTGGCACGAATCAGCGGAAACGGAATCAGCGGAATCCGACGCCGGGATTCTGCTTTATTGATTCTTTCCATTAGCACCGAGCCGAACAAGTTACGGCAACTTGAGAATGGACCTTCGCAAAGTACATTAACATCCAAACGAAAGCGCCTGAGTTATCCGTTCCAGATATCCGTATGCTTTGGGTTCGTCTATTGTGACCCGGCTGCTTTTCTGGAGGCATTTTTCTGTCATTCGGTCGGCTTACTGTTTTCGACCCGATCACCGCTCCATTGTGAATAGTCAAATCGTCCACTTGTCGAATCCATGATAAACCAGCCAAATTCATATAAGCTCCGTTTTTTCGCAAGCCTGCACGCTGTCCATGTTCCAGGACCGATGATCGGTAGACGAAAATAATTGAATATGCTATGTAAATGTCAATATTTTATGTGATTTATATGAGAGTTTTTTTCGGTGTCGGATTCTTTTAACCTGAACTGATATTATGATAGCGACTGGACATTTTTATTTGAGCCACAGTTTGTATATAGCACTTTATCAGCTTATTGATTAATAGCGCTTGGTTGAAAATAAACATGAAATGTTGTGCAAATTGTGATGCTGGTAGATAAAGAGCATTGCATTATTTTGCACTTTAATTGTTAGTTCCCGCAAATTAAGATAAACGGCCGTACCTGCTTTTAGCACTTTGACGCGTTTTACAAATGACACAGCCACGCCGCGCCGCACCGCAAGAAAAATATGGCTCCGCCGGTAAACACCTGGGTGACCCGAGCATTAGCAATCGGATAATGGCACTCAGTTTTTATGGCAAGAGTGATTTTCGACGGGGCATTCGTTTTTCATGGATCGTGGCATCGTTCTCTCGGTTTCGGTTTTGTGGCGCCCAACCAGGAACCCCTACGATGCAAAAACAAAATAAAGACAGGATTGAGCAGAACTAGTATCTTTCTTAGATGCTCAGTCTGATAACTGACTGAGAGTTCTGGTGCTGAACTGTAACCATAAATGCCGTTGTCAGATTGTTTTTTCCTCTAGTATGGTAAGGAACGAGTTCCTTACCATATTAGTGGAAATCCTAGAGAGCTGATAACCATCTAAGAGATGGTTACCACCCAAGAGATAGTTACCATCCAAGAGGATGACAGTGTTCCTTGCCATCAGAGAGAGATGATAGTGTTCCTTGCCACCATAGAGAGATGATAACCATCCAAGAGGATGATCGTGTTTCTTACCATCCAAGAGGATGATCCTTACCATCATCTTGCCATCTTGTAGCCTGATTCTCAGTAACTGACTGAGAGTCCTGTTGCCAAACTACAGCCGTACCTACCGTTGCCAGTCTCTACCTCTAGGATGATAAGGACCAGTGGTCTATGACAATATGATGACTGACAAGTTGTATCTCGTGAGCTTGAAGGTGTAAAAATAAATAGGTCGATTAAAAATGAATATCGAATTTAATAATTCAATGTCGAGTGATGTATTTTTGATGCAAGTTGAGACGACCGAGAATGACAAAGGAGTAACGGTTCTGGCGCAGGATGAAACCGTACGACCATGGCGACATCGCCGCTGATATTACGAGGGCTTTTGATGGGCGCGCGTATACCGTATTTGCCGCGGTTGCCAGGACTATTATTCCTCGATCCCGCGATCCTGTTGCGCTTCCAATTCCACGTACGACCTTTAATGCACGAGTTGATTTCACAGCACGTAGTCGTGTACAAGCTAGAGGTATTGCGGGATACGAACGATAATAATATCGATCGTCTTTATACTCAGTAGTCGGCTGTTTTATGCATTCTCTACACCGTGCCTTCTCTATCAGTCCGCGAGACACATTTCAAACAGACGGACCGAGAGAAATACGCCTTTCTCTCGGATCTCCTGCTTTTCACTTTCCCTCTCACTGTGTGTATTGCATCACAGGCTTCATTTTTCTTCAGCTCCTCTGCCTCTTCTGCACCTTCGCCGTCTTCTGAATGCAACGCTCTTCTTTATTGACGGTTTATACCCAATCAAATATTCCTAATGAATCATCGGCAATTATGGCACTTCGGTCCATTAAACTGATTGTGGGAGGTTAAACAATCTTGTTATGCCCAAGATATAAAAAATGAAAAGTGGAAGTGTTCAATCATCTTCAACAGCAGAAATGTAGTTTGCAATAAATATAGATCGTAATTAGCTGTCGAGTGGATAATTGATTAGTTTCCTTTCAAAATTTGGTAAAAATTGAAAACATTGTTTCATCCAAATCGACTCCAAATCGATATAATATACTTCCTGTACCTAATAACAAGTTTGGGTAAGGCCTTATAATATTACTCCATTAAATATTTCCTGCCAGATTATAATAAAAAAGTGCGATCCAGGTTCAATTCAACTTTAGAACTAATGAACATCTAACCCAAAATATGTTTACTCTTACCTCAAATTTGAATTCATAAATTCACCATCCCAATTCATATGTTTCAGGAACTATCGCAGGTTACCACGAAAAGCGGTTGCTGAATCAATTATTAGCGACTTACAACACTCTGGAAAGACCCGTGGCTAATGAAAGTGAACCGCTGGAGGTTAGATTTGGGATAACGCTGCAACAATTAATCGATGTGGTGAGTTTGCCCAACATGTCGAAAACTATACGAGCTTGAGAACTGGTGGTTCAAGGTGTAAGTCCAGTGGATGGAATGAATACCATTAAACTGGATTAACACATGAACGCTGGGTCCCATTTCTGGAATGAAAAATGACACTATCATTTGTAATCGTGAAAGTACTCCGTTTGTGGAGGAGCACTTGTGTGTCCGTGTTACATTTATGTTGAGTACGGCGGGACAACGCGATGAGAATAATATGAAAACGGTTTTCTGCTTGCAGGATGAAAAAAATCAAATCTTAACGACGAATGCTTGGCTTAAATTGGTGAGTAGAATTTGTTGTATTTTATCAATTAAACACACTTAATAAGATAAAAACTATAACTAGCCATATTATACGATATCAGACAACTATGCTTAGAAAAATCTCATACTAAATTAATGGATTGCTGTCATCACAACATGAAATTCATGTAACTCGTGGCAACTTTTTTTCATGCTGTTTTTATAGGAATTTGGCCGAACAACATTTTTTACGAAAAATTAAAACAAAAAATGCATTTTTAGGTTATACGAGATAGTGATTTCTTTCGGTGTATGAAGTATTAGAAAACATGATTTATATATTCGACGATGACAACATTTGCGTAACAAATGTCGACAAAGACATTGTAATTCACATTTTTTTTCTTCCCATCGCAATTAAATTTTTGTTGGTTTCAAACGAAAATTCGCGATATTTTTATTAACGAATTGTTCATGTACTGATGAATTCGGGTAAATATTTTTGCGATCGATATAAGCTTATATTAAAAATTGCATCGTCAACTAAATCGGGTCAAATACCACGTTGTAACGCGTGGTTCGATTCCATATCATACATGAAATTCCCGATCACATGCCAACCAAGGTATCCAATCGACAGTCTCGCGGTGAGAGAACCGCAGTTACTCGCCAAGTTTCAATCATCATTGTCAGTTTTGACACTTTAATTCCAAGTTTCTTCTATTCTAATTACTCGTATCATCGTCTGCAGTCCGCATAACAGTAATAATCCTAATGGTGACTGCAACGGGAATTATCAAAATTACACTTATCATTCATATTACAATTCGTAGTTTGATCTTTGCCATTATCTTCTTTCATTCAATCATTGATCTTTGATTTCAAGTTAAATTGTGACATATCGGTGACAAATAAAAAAACACTAGTTCCAGTGACATCGAGTTACGATCAGTCAGAAATATCCCAAAAGAAATTTTGAATAAGTCAAAGTTTTCTTTCTGTAGACTACAGGTGGGCGCCAAAACATTTGGAAATATTTACTATACCGCTGTCGCTTTTCGCGAAACATTTGAATGTCTGTTAGGAATATCCCAAAAGTAAAAGAAATGTTGAATAAGTCAAAGTTTCCTTTCTGGAGACTACAGGTTGGGCGCCAAAAAGTTTAGAAATATTTGCCATACCGCTATCACTTTTCGCGAAACATTTGAATGTCTGTTAGAAATACATCGAAAGCAATTTTGAATAACTGAAATTTAAATTTGGACACGATGTACACAGAATGTCATCGCGATTTACATGAAACACACGTCTCTGCTAGAAGCAAACATTGTATAGCTGGCATCTGCCAGCTTGTGGCTTCGTAGAGATGGAAATGCCCATTCCATAGCCCTCTTTCACGTTCGATCAAACGCGACGAAATACAATCGAGTCGTTGGAATGAAGCAACTGCAGTCCAAGACAGGCCATTGTTACTACAGCGTTTGTCAAAAAGCTCCGCCGCTTTGATAGAGACCCGGCAAGGTCAGAGGCTGACATCGCACCCCATTTTTCACATCACATCAATCCTTTGATATCATTTCAATATAACCCGGCGGCTCGCTTTTTCGCATTATTACAGGCTGCGTTGCTTTTATCTTCTAATTGGTTCTTCATACAAGCTACTTACTTTGAGAAATTAACAGTCGACAACATTAAGTGTCGGGTTGACATCTGACTGTTGCAAGGCACAACCAGTAAAGTTTCTCATGATAGTCGGTAGTCATGACTCAACGAACTCATTCGTCACATCTACTTGGGATAGCTGCTGCATACGAAATTACCACTTTCTGATCAGTTTCGTCGAGCGAAGCATTTAGTCAAAACACTTGACTAATGTTTTCTGGGTAGCTTAACTCGGTTCAAGGTTTGATACATTGCAGGTTAAAGAATAATACAACGCTCGATAGAGAAATGTGATTTATTTTATCATTGTTTTAAACGGGATATACTGCTGGGTTAGATATTTTTTTCATTGATTGAATACGTCTGAAAAAGGATTAAGAGAGTGACTACGTGTATTTTATGCCTGTATGAGCTGTCCCTGCTTTGTTCTACGATGCAATTCTTCTCAGGTATAGAACTTTAAGAGTTAAAAAGATATTGATTGAAAACTCTGAAAGTGAGACAAGATGTAATAATAATAATAATAATATATATTAATTTTCGGGAGTCCTGGGCTTTACCAGTAAGGACTATCAATGGACTATTCGATTCAATATATTGGATTGAAATATTGGAAGGAAACGTAGGCAGCATGTTTAATAAAGAGACTTCACCCGGATTTCAGCAATAATATTTGAGCCGGTATTACCTGATCGTAAGATGAAAACAAGAAAAAGAATACGCTCGTGAGAATGCAATATACATTGTATGCACTACGCACGATTAGCCGTAACATGAATCATGTACATTCGGGGGTTCAATAGCCCCCGAAACAAGATTCAGTCTGATAAGAAAAGACGGGCTGAGAAACGTGAGATACTTCTGGTCGAGGTTTTTCAAACAAGGAATATTTATGGCAACGATAAAATATTGAAGAAGGCAAGCTCGACTTGATAATTTGTTATGTTTATTATGCCCGTTTGTTACTGTCTGCCTCTGTTTGCGCAAGTCAGAATATCAATTCGAAAATCGATTTGAGAAGTCAATACATCAATTTTTTGGCGCCAGTTTGGGCGCCAAAATAGTATTGGAATGTTTTTCACACCAGTAAAACTTGTCGCATAATATTCAAATGTCTCTGAAAGGTACACTTCTTGCTAATTACCTCTTCTGGTCTCTTCTTTCAACAAAGGAATATTTATGGGAATTATAAAATGAACGAGGCAAGACTTGATAATTTGTTATGTTTATTATGCCCGTTTGTTACTTTTTATTCGCCCAAGTGAGAAAATCAATTTAATACGTCATTATACCAATTTCTGGCACCCCACGTTGGGTGCCAAAAATGTTTTGGAACGTTCTTCACACCGGTAAATCTTTTCTTAATTGGAAACACTTCTTCCTAATTTCCTTATGATCACACCTAATAACCAGAACTACAGAATTACTTACAATACCGTTTTTCTCAATGCACCGCCGAACAGCGAAAAAAATTGGCGCAGCCGGTAGGATTCGTTAATTGTTTGCTAGTCAAACAATTGAGTCGCTGGGTGCAATAACGACTTAAGGGCTCGATTTTATATATTTTTGTTGGACAAACTGCGATTTGTCGACACGAAAGGTGGGCGTTTGGCAAACGTTATAATAAGAGACACTTGGTGAAAAGTAGAAATTCCCTGCAAACGCCGACAGTTCGTTACGACGGGCGACTTGTAAATTCGTTTGCGCTGCATAATAATTGCGTGGGGCATTTAAACGGGTCGATTTATTATGATGATTCGATTGTGTGGCTGAGCAGTAGACGCGCGTCGACATTCATAATATAGCGTGCGCGCAGTGCGTCGCGCATTTCATCACCCCGCAGCACCATAATGATTTAACAATCCAGATAAATCGATTCGCCATTGTTACGAATAATTAGTTTATCCTTTGTACAAGCGTTCTGTGCATTCGTAGTTTAGTTTGCAGGATGAAAGCGCGAAAGCTCGGCGCGTAAGAGGCTTATTGTCTCGGTCGGCTCGATAAGCTCGTCGTCCAAGATTTGCACTCGACGCAACAGCCTACATTGGCCGTACCGTCAAAATCATCGACGTTGCCGACACATTACCGGACAACTCGGGCCCGTCGTTAATAGTTACGCGAATGTAGTTTTATCGCCCCGTCAATTGCGATTAACGGCCAAAGCTACAGTTAAGCAATTTACACCGAGGCCGAGGTTAAGCGAACGCGTTCTATCGTGCCGAGGCTGTTCGATCGCTGTTGGGTTACCGACCGCAATCGGCCGTCCAATTTTTATTCGATGTATTCGACAACATTCCATGCAGAGTTTTAGAACAAGCCTGTCAGTTACTTGCCAGTCATCATTTGCTCTGTTATGCCCAAGTGCATTAGGGGAAACATTTGTGAGCTCGAAAGAGGTTCTGCACAAAAAATATTGTTTTCTAATTTCAACGATGATTAAAAATGGAGCCATCTACGAGTTTAAACATTTCAAATTCACTGTGTAAAAAAAATGTCGTGCTACTAATTAACGTTTAAGGGGGCCATCAATCTTTAAAATCAGGTATATGAACAAGTTGATTGACAATTTGGCCAGAAATTGGTTTAATGACTTATTAAATTGATTTTCGAATTGATATTCTGACTTGGGTGAATAGAAACTAAGATCCCAATGATTAGATATAATTAAATATTCGGAATTTTGCATTTTTAATAATATTTAAGTATCTTTAGAACGTTCCGAACAAAAAGCTGGGAAATTTTGTGACAATGACAGATTCATGTGTTACCTAGACTGAAACCTATCTTCTTCTCCGGGGTTAAAATTAAGCTCTACAACTTAATGTCACGCTATTTTGAAAAAAGTCAACATTTTAATGGTTTTAGTGAACACTTAAAATATCCTTTATACCAATATTTTACTATTCTGTCTAGGTAGTATTTTTTCTTGAAATGTAAGAAATCAGAAAAAAACTAATTACATTTGTAAAAATAACCATTATACTTTTTGAACTGACGTGCAATCAAAACGCATCAAACACGGTCAATATGAACAAGCTATTCAAAAGTCGTGATGTTTTGCTTTTACATTCAAATAATAACATGCGTTTATTTATTGCACGCGAATGCAATTTCCCAAATGCTTTGCAAATAAATTTCACCCACAAATTACACTCTATTTTTGTATATTTTCAATTATCTCAGCATAAAGAGAACGATGCATTATTTGACTTTATTTTGAACGATATTGCCCTTTAATGGCTCACATTTTGCTTTAATCATTAATTCACCGTTTTCTACTACCAATATACTGCAGTGAGTAAAATTAGCACAAGATCGTTATCAAACATCCTTAATTAATTTCTGATAAAGACTCAATTAGAACACCATTGTGTAACATATTCATATAATCAGTGATATAATTATTCATTAAAGTTTCGGTAATGGCACGCAAGTGAATTCTCGGTGAAAAATGATAATTCGTTAATATGTCATGAAATGACTTTGTTTTTATCCCCAACAGATAAGCAGAATTGTATTAATTCACTATTTTTTTAAATTCGCTCCTTCATAAATTAAATGTATACATATTGACGTTAATTACTTTTAATTTATACATATTCTAATAATTTAATTTACGATATTAATATCTCCTCTGGCACAATTTTTTCAACCCATCAACTCTATAAAACTCTCCATAAAATAAGGTATATTTATTATGTAAATTGCATATCAGCCATTCCTTTCATGTAAATTTTGTAACGTAATGAATAATAAATAGTCACATCCGGTGGGATCGAAAAATATGTACTTTTCAATTATAAAGGAGCATGCAAGAAATATAGTTGGACACAGAGATATACATATATTTCTAGTTGCCCATTTCTTTTTTCATACTCTCTAAAAGATGGATTTTGTGGATGCTTAACAAGCAAATCGACTCCTTTGACCTGTTCCGGGCTAAATGGTTTACCTATTAGAATATGCAGAATATGCATGAAACATTTGCACATCCTATTCTATCCTATCCTTTCCTCTTTCTCACCGCAATATTCTTCATTCTCCGATATCCCATTTTGTCGCGAAATTTTCCCTGTTTGCATCGTGTTTTCCTTTTTGTTTGTGTAGAGGACTTGTAACACTATCTCTCCCGATGTAAGCAGGGAGAGATACGAAAGAGTACTGAAAAATAAGGATAAAAGAGTGTTTTTGTTGGCAGCCGAGCACTAAATTTTGCTGCAATGAGAGCCATGAACTTTCTTCACGAGACGTGATATACGAGCAACTAGAATCCGAGGGCTAGACACCTCCACGGAGGTGTCCGCCTCAATACGGAGCTACACTACTCGCGTCAAAGCACTACTTAAATGCTAACTCAATAAGCTCTACATTTAGAAATGTCATTTTTTCTTTTTCGCTTTCTCTCTAATTCTCGCAATTCTGGTTCATTCCAAATTCTTTCAGACGTATTAGTCACAGTGTTATAATAGTAATAGCGTAATTGGCTATTTATGTCACTGCGACATTCTCCGAAAGCACTCGTTTTTAATCGAGACATCTGGAAATATTGATCTCAAAGTCTGGCTTAAATTTACCTATTCACTTAGTCTTTTACTGACTTTGACTTAATTGAATTAAAATATCTGGAGCGACATTACGAATCTATTTCAAAGTTCTTTTATTTTTATTAAAAAGAGTATATTTACTTTATATTTCTTTTAGTTTTTATTTAGTTTTATTTCATTTTATTTCAATCCATTTTATCCGATTTTTAAGCTTCACGATCGTCCCTTAAAAACAGTTTTTATTATTTTTTTATTGCATTTTTTAAATATTGCATTAAAAAACGTAATATAATATTTTATTTTTGAATGTGTCTTTACTTTGTTTTTTTATTTTATTTAATTTTATTTCGTTTTATTTCATTCAAAATAAAACGAATCATTTCATCAATAAAATGAAACAAATTTCATTTTATATCAGTTTGTTTTAAGAAAAAGCAAGCATACATTTTGTGAAGAAAGAAAATAAAAATCGGATAAACATAAATTAAAAATAAATATTTTTTTATTAAGCATAAATTAAATATAAAATACATTTGCAATGTCGCTCCTCAGATAATATTTACTTATTCACTTAATATTTCTATTGATTTTTAATACAATCCGAATTGTATTTAACCATCCGATTTGAGCACGCGTTTGCAAAGAATAGACCTTTCCTTTCAGGATGACCAATTTTAATTTCCTATCCAAAACTGGACAGAATGCAAATTCTCACAATTCTGGTTCATTCTTAATTCTTTCAGTCACCGTTTTATATTAGTAATCGCATAATTGGATATTTGTGTCACTGCAACATTCTTCTAAAGCACACACTTTTAATCAAGACTGAAAATATTGATCACAAAGTCTGGCTTAATATTGACTTATTCACTTAGTATTTCTATGGACTTTAACTCGATTGAACTAAAATGTTTGAGATAATATTTACTTATCCACTTAATATTTCTATTGATTTTTAATACCATTTTTACTCAATCATCCGAGTTGAGTACGTGTTTGCGAAGAATACACCTTTCATTTCGGGATGACCAACTTTAATTTCACATCCAAAATTGGGCAGTCGTGCAGTTACGGTTTCTCAGTGATTACCATACATTTCGATCGTTCACAATCCTCTTGCTTTAGTGTTGCGTGAAATCAGAGTCAAATATTCAAACCTCTGATATACAACTGTTCGAGAGTTTCACTCGACTAGTTCGTGTACAGAATGCTTGACCAGAAATTGTAATATGCGTTCAATCTCACCCAATGCCAACACTTTTCAGTGTACTTCTTTGCTAACCGCTTTCATACTACAACTCCGTATTTACACACTTTATGAGCAAGTTAATCAATCCCTTACATGAACTCGTGCACGCGAAATTTCGCAGTCTTTCCGTTGATGCTTTCGTTCGATTGTCTGCTTCTTCTGATTCTTAGTCTTCTTTCACCTCCGCGTTTTTCATAATTCAAAGCTTTACCGCAAGCAACAGTTTGAGAGTTTCCAAGATTTTGATTTATCAAGATGAAACTGTTTACTCCTGTTACCACATTATATATAGTCTCGAGATACGTGTTATGCTGAAATGTTAAATAAATGACACCACTTGTGTAAGTGCCGGCATAACTTTTTCACCGCAGTCTATGTCGCAAAGAGACCTGAACTCCTGCACACATTTATATAATTTATCGTCAGATGTTTACGTAATGCATGATAGTACAGCCAGGGTGAGCCTTGCGGGGAAACAATTTTTTTAGCGATCATTCACCAGAGAAATGTATTTACGAGTATCCAAAATTGTTTAAAATTTTGCACGTTTAAGTAAATTGATATTTCTACTTTATCCCTAGGAGAAAAAGAGAAATATATTCCCAATATATTCTCGATATATTCCCAACATATGCCCAATATATTTCCAACGTATTTTCAATATATTTCCAAGATATTGCAAAAGATGGGAATATATTGGGAATATATTGTGAATATATCAGGAAAATATTAGGGATCAAATTGGGAATATATTGGTAATTTATTGGGTATATGTTACAAAATTATTAGGAATATATTGGGAGTATATTAGGAAATTATTAGACATATTGAGAATATATTGGGAATATATCGGGAATATTTGAGAATATATTGGGTGTTTATTGGGAATATTTTGGGAATATATGGGAAACATATTGGGAATATATTAGGAATTATTTGGGAATATATTGTGGAATTTATTGGGAATTTATCGGGAATTTATTGGAAATATATTAGGAAATTATTAGGAATATATATTGGGAATATGTTTCGTATGTGGCCAATATATTCCTACTGTCACTAGGGTTTTCCGTAGAAATCTCCAATAATAACAAATTAATAAAGTAATACTTAATAATAAAATTAATAAGCCAATTTCCTAATTACCTCAGCTTTATCATTTCTGTATCGCATTTCTCATTACTCTGGAATTCTATGCATTCGTTTGATTAAACTTTACGAATTTTTGGGCCATTAGACGGTTTCTCATAGGCACCTTAAGAGACTATTAACGTACACCTGGAGATTGATTGACTGTAAAAGGGACGTAATGATAATTGAAAAATAAATTCCAGCGACATTAGTGTTAATTTCAATGCAAGTGATGTGCGCAACAGGTCTGGCAAGGAAAGACGTTAATGACATAAATCCATAGCATAGTCCGGTTGAAATAGGGCTACACCGTTTCTGCCGTTCAATATTCTTGCTTGGCTTTCGACCACTCACTCATTGCCAATCTTTCGTTGCGAACAAACGGCCAATAATAATTCGATTCGCGAGTGATTAGTTCGGAAGTTGGTTTGATCGACTTTTGATTGGTACAACGAAGAGCGTAGTGACGCATCGTTTCTCCGGGGCAATTGGATTGTGCGAAACTTATTTGAGCCCCTTGGTCCGTAACTCATTTGTTTGTTGAATCGCCAAACCGTTCGTTTTGGCTTACACCGTTCTGTTTTGGAATCGATTCGTTCGACGCGCCCTTTTATTGCAGTTCTGAATTTGTCGTTTTCGCAATGATAATGCTGGCAATAAATGGTATTGCCTAACTATTGGCACGAGCAACAAATAGAGTATTATACTCTCTTGCAAATGTTCGATTTGAATGAAAAAGAGCAAGAATGAAAAAACATTTATTTCGTAAAAAATTAAGATTTAAAAAAGCATGATTAAATGATAAAGAAATTTCTTTTAAAGTAAATTTTCGTGTACAATCCAAAGCATTCTTTTTCACCGAAAAAGAACCTTTTTTACCTCTAACTTAAAATGTGCAAGAAGCTCGTTATTTAAGTTTACATTGTAAAAGTTATAAATATTATATTCTGTAATAATTATTTAAGTAGGTCTTGCCAGTTTCACTGCATTTAATTTAACTGGAAACTTCATGTACTTTCAGGTTATGTTTTGAATAAAAATGTTTGTCTTGTGTATAGCATTTGTTTATTCACAGTACATAATATAAATTAAACTGGACGAAACTGCATGCAGGGAAATATTTGGTTAAATCAACCAAAAAAATATTTGTTGCTTACTTTACACAGGAGTTTCCCAATCATTTGACATGTCACAGGATTGAGGTTAGGATTCAAAATTAATTACTTTTCACAAGAAAGTGGGTCAAATCAATGTTGATATTTACTTATTAAATAATAACATTTTTAGTTACGCTGACAAAAGCAATTGTTCCATATCGATACTTATCTGAAATATACACTGGAAAAAATTGGCAAAATTATTTGATAGATTCAACCAAACAACTTCGACCAAATCGTTTTGTTACGTTTAAGAAATAAGATGAATCAAAATAATAACAAAGTAAAATCAACAGTATCTCATTCAACTAAATATATTTGTGTTTTAACTCGGATAATTTCCTGCGTGTGCTTTTAAAGTAATTTAACATTATATTATATCATAAAAAAATACTCATTTTACTCCTTTTCACTCAACAAGGATGTAAAAGAAAATCAAATTAGATAACTTTTCACTGAAAAACAATGGTTCATTTATTCGAAAATATGCATTTTAAAGTCACTTTCTTTTGGACCAACGCCAAATCTTTTTGCGAAATACTTAAAAGGAATTAAGCTTCCATTTAAAAGGATCCTATTTCAGTGAAAAATTCACTTCCAAGAGTGTACTTGTTATTGAAACGGAAAAATGAAAAGTTAAGCCCATGACTTAGTTTACAATTGTTCACTTATTTGGTTTTTAATTTTGGATTTTAGCTGACGGCAAAAAGAGCGCCTCACGTGTAATAAATAATGCATCATGTAAATTATTGGACACATACCCGGCGGCTGCTACTCGCACAGAATAAAAAATTAACTCCTGAATGTTATAAGCGTCGATTTATCACGCACCGCGGCGATCGAAATCCAAATCGCAAAAAATGGAAGAAACGTGAAATATTAGAGCGCATAAAACTCGAGTTACGAGTCGTATCAAGCCAGGGATGCCACTTTCAAGTAGTTGAAAAATCATTTTCCTTTGCTGGAACTTGGCAAGCATGTTTGACTGATGGAAGGCGAGTGTTAGACTCCTGAGAAAGAAGGTTTCGGTAACAGTTTAACTGTAGAAATCAAATAATTTATGCATTATGCGGAATCTTCCTTTCGAATGCAAACCTATGTGAATACTCCGTGATAGTAAAATTGTGTTAAAGTAAATTCACAGTAAAAAAAGTTCTATAAAGTATATAGCTGACACCGGTTGCAAGTACCCTAGTGAAATTCTACTTCTGATCTGACCATATATAGACCTGTTCTACTTGTCCATTATACTTCCAATCTGACCATATATAGACCTGCTCCACTTACCCCATTCTAGTTCTGGTCTGATCATATAAAGACCAGTTCCACTTGGCCCATTCTACTTCCGGTCTGATCATATAAAGACCAGTTCCACTTGGCCCATTCTACTTCCGCTCTGACGGTACACTGACCAACTCCACTTGGCCATTCTACTTGCGGCCTGACCATACAGAGACCTGTTCCACTTATGGACCTGATCTAGCACGGCAGCGGCGGCGGCGGAAGCGATAGATTTTTATTATTTAGAGAGATATATTCCCGATATATTCCCAATATATTCGCAATATATTCCCAATTTTTGCAACATATTTAGACTATATTTCTAATTGTTGTTATACATTGCGAATATACATCTCCATTCGACGTATATGTGTTTGATTTTTCAAGTTTAGTGTAAATTGTCGAAATCCGCATCGAAAAATGTCATCCATAGATAATATGGCAACCTTTTCGCTTAAAATCCAGCAAATACGTTGCAGCTAATCTACGCATAATTCGACATTGTTTTGTTACGAGTGCATGCTGGTAGGATTAAAAAAAATGCAAACGCTCTACAGGTTTTTCGACGTTTAATATTCATGCCAACGTACTTAGTATTTCCATATGTGTATTTCGAACTGGCTCCTGCATCGTTTTGCCGGTACACAAATATCTTTGTTTTCACAAGCAATTTATTTATGCTTGAATACTTAACTATCTCGCAATCAATTGAAAAATGTTTATAACTTGCATAAAACTGATGAAAAATATAATTTCGCGTCCTCAGCAGCAAATTTAATGTATTCGATGAATAAATTAAGACGACAAAGCCCCGAAATAAACGAGTGAATGCAATTTCGCAAGTATGCAATAATGACCTGGTAAACATTTGACTTTAGGATTTCCTCCAAATGATTTCTCGTGTTATTAGAACTTGGCAGCGCGAGCTTTGCCGCGGAAATATTTATTCCGACAGTGAAAAGCACTCGGCTGCCTACGTTTGCGTTCAACAGTCTGCGTGATTGTGCGTGCATATCCTGCAGCAGTTGAAATTACGTTTCACGCAGTAAACCGACATTAGCAAAAATTTTATTTCGGTGGCGACGAAGCGAACACATTTTTATTACATTTTTATAGGCAGTAAAACCGAAAGGAATAACCATACCTTAGGAAGACAAGGATGGTCAATAACCTCATTTGGCGTTTTGGAACACATGCAGTTTCAAAGTCTATAAGATCGATTTTTCTCTAAAAAAAAAGCTATTCCTGAACTCATTTTAGAATTTCCAAATTATCGTAAAATGTAAGTCCAGTTTTTAAAAAATTTTCCTAAATCGATGATGGTTCGACTTCAGACCATTTTGGTCGAGAGTAAATCTTTCATGCTTCAGCATATTTAGTACTTTTTCAAGTACATTGCAAGCCATGAATTTTCCCCGTGTTTTGGTCACGTCACATAAAATGTGTCGTAGATTCTCGCAATGATTCTATGGCCCGACGATAAATTTCGGGCGTCTAAACGAGTTAACATTTTACGACATAGTGCACTCAAGTACGCAGTCGGTGTAATGAGACATTTGCGACGCTGAAAAGCTCGAAAAATACCAATAACTGAGGGGCATTGAAGCATGGTTATGATGCACTGGTCGATTATTATGCGCAGGCTCCTTCTACTTGACGCGAATACTAAAACGACGAACTAACGAGCTTCGCGAGCCAACTCTCTCCGGCCAAAACTTTTCGACAGATGCAACCACATGGCAACGCTTGCGTGAAAAATGCAATATCCGTAATGACGTTGATTCGAATATATTTCGCCGTTTCATTCGCTCGAATTAACTGAGCAATATGATTTGTTGGCGTTGAATCAATAACAAATGGTAGAATGTCAAAAGAGTTTTATTCGAAGGAAGACGGAAATTAATGATATGTAACGATGGACAGTGAGCATCGTTTTTTCGTCAAAATTGTCCGATGATGATCTTTTCTGTCACTTTTACCTGAAATTCGATTTGAAAATTCGATTTGATTTTTCATGAAGAAATTTGGCTTGAAAAAATTTGATGTGAAAAATCTTGACCTGAAAAAAATGTTTCTGAATAAATTTGACCTATGGCGCCCCACGTTGGGCGCCAATGTTAAAACGATTTGTAAAATCTTGTTTGAGACTAAACAGAGAGCAAAAATACTTATAGCTCCGTAATGACCAGTTGAAATATGTTTTTCTGGTGCGAACGTTGAAAATTTTAACGAATATGACGTAGTGAACATGGAGCGACGGATTGACAGAACGAAACAGGTAATAGACGTATCCAAAACAGCAGTGCAAACTGAGAGTAACGTCGAGATGGATACTTCCGAGTGGCGAGGAACTCCCAACGGTACATCCGATGTTCCTTGTATTCAATTATTCATTATGTGCAGCCGGAAACGTTGAGGCTGTAGGTCACGAGTTGCTTCAGCTGTTTCGCGCAGTGCTATATTGTCGCACATTGTCGTCGGCTTTTGCTATTACTTGAGTTATTACACCTCCAATTGCACATTCAAATCATTACTTGGCTGGGTGCAATTTTTGTCACTTCTCGAAAATAATATATATCCACTTGTAGAAACCTACGATTCAACCAGTCATTTCAAAATGCAACCGTTGTTTCCAGTTTTAGCAGTTTCAGATATTGCGACTTACTTCTGCAATGTCCGAGGCACACATATTAAAACTGGCGCCCCACGTTGGGCGCCAATATTAATATGTCTAAAAATGGATAGGAAAAAGTGATAGAAAGATGAAAAAGCGATATTGTTTGCAAGACAAAGAGGAGAAAAGTCGAGTGGCAGTGGAGCTAATGCCAATATCCTCGCAAATCGTAAATGAAAGTTGCGTTCATTGCCATTAATTAATTCCGCGCAATTCGTTCAAATGACGAAAATAGTTGTCACGTGGTAGTGATGAGATTTAATCTTAAGAATGGGGTACCAAGCTGAGGCCTGATATATCTTAAATTTGGCTGTAGATTTCGCGAGGAAATTCCGAGGAAAACACAGCCTCCATTCAGAGGTGTGAAACGGGTGTTTTCTACTCGTCGGCTGTCGAACGCCGAGCACGTATTCTTATTCGTCTTTACAATGCTTTTACCTCGGATCAGTGGTACAACTTCACTGTTATATATTCCTTGTTCTTCTTCGCATATTTTTTGTACTTTTCCAGTTTTTGCAGTTTCCAAAATAAGTTTTACCATCAATTTATACGCGGTATGTAAACTCACTCTCAATTCTCGCAATACATTTTCAATTTAATTACAATCTTTGAAAGTTAGAATAAAATTTAACATTAAAAAACTGTACAAATCACGAACAATGGTTTAGAACAAAAAAATATAAAAGTGTTGTTCCTAACATGAAAGGACCTACAATTTTCATCATTTTCAGTGGCTTTGAATGATCTCAAATCTCGTATCTCGTGTAAGGCTGATTGGTCAAAAATGGTGTCCTCGCTGAATTATGGAAAACTATCATGTTATGCTCTAAATAATGTTACACCTACGGTAATGGAAGTAAACCGATCGACCCGCGTGCATTCATAGATGCATGCATATATGCACAGATAATCTATCTGAAGTCAGCGACCCACGTTGGTTATCCCAAATCGAGCCGCCAATCTTCTTGTCGGACGCATAACCTAATAATTCTAATTATCCTAACAAGCTTGATAATTTCTCAGGGCACGATATTTCCTCCGACCGATACAATTACTCTTATGCTCCTTATTTAATTAAGACACAGAGCCACAATTAGATTTTTGTGCTATTTTTACTTACGATATTTTTACTTTACTTCTTATAGACGAATACAAAACAACCAGTTTCTCAAACCAAAAAATTAAAGACTTTTTTTTTTAAGTCATTGCCGAGTTTTGAACTCGCGACTTCACAGTTAGAAGCCGCCAACTTTTTGGGTAACCAAAAAGGATTCCAAAATAAGTAAATTTCTTTCTGAAAAAATAAACTTCCATATCAAATGTGTGCAGTAATTTATAGTAAATTTTACTGCAATATTCTGGATGTACTGATTTGATTTACATTCGCTCCCCTTTTTTTATTTATTAACATCCATCTCGTTGTGTAGTTCGAATTTCATCATTAAAGCTGCACATGTTCTGTCATGAATGGTATAAAATACTTGGCTGCGAATGTGATGCGGATTAGACGGGGTGTGTAATCCATTGGAAGCTCCGAATGTTATGCCACCGCGGCATTATTATCGAGAATATATAGAGTGTTGCTGCGACCAGGCATTTATGTACGCCCAAGAACTTGCGGTCACCTCGTGCGAATCTCGCGGTTTTCGAAGATCGTTGTGCTTCAGTGCTTTTAACCAAAAACACGTCGTCCATTAATTTTACATATCAGCACTTGAACCCGCCCTATCCGCATTTAAACTCTACTATTTTATGTCGGTGTCATCGACTATCTCCAAAACATCTTTTTCCCATTATTTAGGCAATTGTCATTCTAGGCATTAAATCATTATTGTCAAGTTGTCAGATACTCCAAAAAAACATTTGAAATATTCATGTAAAAACATGTGCATATATATTTTGGCAAAAAGGTTTATATTTTTAAATATATTTTATATATACTCATCTCATATAAATAAAAATAAAAAAAATAACAAAAATAAATACATATACACAAATATATAAGTTTATATATGATAAATATGTATATTTTGGGATAAAAAGTATATAAACAAATATTTTTGATAAAGTATTTAAAAATCGATTTTTTAACAGGAAATCGATAAAGTTGTATTTATTTAGAATTAAAATTCTTGAACAAATTTCTGTCAACAAACTGGCCCACGATATTGAAACCTAGTTTTGTTTGCAGGAGTGGACCGATTACAATCTCCAGTGGAACGAATCAGAATTTGGTGGCGTCAAAGACCTCCGAATAACGCCCAACAAGCTCTGGAAACCCGACATTTTGATGTACAACAGGTACTATCGTTTCCATCTTTTCACAATGAATATTTGGTTTTTCGAGAATCATAACCTGTTAATCGATGCGTGTGTGCTTTTCCCACGTGTACATGAAAGTACGCCCTTGCAGCAATGTCTAATAAGTCCAAAGAAAGGAGTCCTAAGAATTCAATGAACCTTCTGTCTGAATACTGTTTGCATATTAGTCGTGCTTACGCGAATTTCCATCCTTCCGGCTTTCATTCCAAGTGAGTTCGATTTGTTCGATTTGTTCGACCAGTCTCCGAAAATGAAAAAAACTTGCAGCTTAACATCGCTTTAAAATGAGGCCCCAAAACGTAAATGTAATAGCGATGATTACGTCAAGTTGAACTTTTTGATCGGTTCCAAATATTTTTCAGTCTGACCAATGGGAGGTCGATTTAGATGAAAAGAATTGAAAAGTCGCTTGGCAGAATTTAATGGGCAACTATTAAATTCTGAATAATGTTTCGAGAAATAATGTTTCCAAGTAAAAAGCCAGAGGTAAAATAAAAGTAAAGAAATAATTGTGGTCATTTTTTCGACAGATACCATACGTGAATTGGTTGTAATGATTCATTGGTTCCATTTCAAGTGATATTTTAATAACCCGTTTAGTATTCCATTTCTTTATTGCATTTCTGGATGCGGCTGCATTTGAAGCTGCTATAATCCAAGTCGTAATTTAATCGGGACAATAATTGGAATATGATTAATTGAGTCCTGGTTAGATGTATGTTTGGTCCTCCCTCTGGCACCTAATTCAAATACCTAATTACGTAGTTAATAACCGACAATCAAAGACTAATAGGAATGAAAAAAATTCTGAAACTTAGATGCTTTTCTCTAAAGGGAAGTGTATTTTTATACATTATGTCCCAAAAAATTAATCTTTTACAATAATTTGATTTTCAAAATTGTCTCCCCTTAAAAATGTTAATGTTTTATCCGCACACTCAGAGTCAATTTTTTTCTATATTCACTTGGAAACATTGTTCTTCGCCCTACAAAGACTAAGTCAGCATTTTTAAAACAGGAAAAATCTTGGGTTTCATTTTTTTCGAAATGTCTGTTACACCCAGATGCTTCGGAATCTAACCAATACTTGTCTCAAAATAGGAAACAAAACAGAACGACTGCCACATAGAAAATCAGACTTTGTTCGAGCAGTCGAAAATCGCCAATATTTTTTGAATTTGTTAAGGCAGTCTTCTTAACTTAAGGCAGTCACTCAAGAAATTTAGAAAACATGATTATTACAAATTATTTGTTTCCAGATAGTAAGAGCATCCGATCGTATATTGATTTGGTATTATGTAAAATAGCGGTTGATGGTAAAAATGCTTTCGTGAAATATGTTTAATCTTTGAAATTCGTATTAGACATTGTACATAGTCTTGCGGCAAACCTATAGTCATTTTATAGGAATTTGAATATTGATCGCGACATGTTTGCTGGGAGATTGCATTAGAACTAGAATTTTGTTTAAAAATCAAAATATAGAAGCCAATGACGGTACGTAGAGAATAATCCCCAATGTTAAGCATTGTACATTGAAATACGTCGAGTGCTACTTCTTAGATATGATCTATCGACATGAGACATTTTCACCAATTACTCAACCAACCTCTTATTATTTGTAAAATATTCCTCTTTTCACGTAGACATAGCCCTGTGTACATTTTGAAATGACACAAAACAACAACTTGTAATCAATCACTGTAATAATTGTAAATTGTAGATATATCTATCTATCTATCTCTATAGGTATAGATATAGATATATGAATATTTGTATCATTGATTTACACACATCTCCACATTAAAATTGCTAGGTAGTTATCTCATATCCACTTATATATTTCTGATTAAATCAATTTGAAAAGTAATAGAGTAATTCAGTATTTCTTACAGTGCCTCATATATTTGCATATATGAATATAAATATATATATATTTATTTTGCCACGTATATATATATTTTGATGTATATATGAAATTTTGATGAATAAGTTCGTGCATGCGCTCATTTGATATCCGTGCTAGAATCGAGCAAGGTAATATTCCTTATTATATAAGTATGACAAAAAGTTGCAGATATTTATTATATTATTTGTAAATATCGCTCTGTAATATCTCTATATTAAAACGTAGTTACATTTTACAAGTCGCCCCGGTATTTATGTATGTACAACATTATTTTTCGTACAGAACGAAAATACATGTGTGTGTACGTCTATAATTATATATATGTATATATATATAAAGCAAATGATATTTTTATATTACAAGTGTAATATATATGTATAAATTGCAGACACAACATTAATGCGACTAAGCTATTGTAGAATTCATTGTCTGTATATCATTTTGCATATACGTAAATACACATGTATGTCAGTAAGTGTTATGAAGGTGTTTACGACTGCAGTCAGTGATCGAAAACAAGAATAATGTCTGGTTTTAAATGATTTAAAACCGACAACGAAAGCGCATTTACTGACTTTTCAAGATTTTTCAACCGCACATTGATTGAACACATTTCTTGTATGAAACATTTTTATACTTATTTATGTGCATACCGAGTAATTTACAGTAAACATAATTTCTCCCTACCTTAATCACCTACTCAACATAAAGTATTACGAATGTTCACGTTTAATAATTTCATCGATAGAAAAATTGTACATGTACGTATACCTTGCACTACACGTCTGTATATTATTCATACAATAGCAGAAAAAGTAGTTTTCCATCAATCGACAACTAATAGAACTGAATCCATTGTCTTTAATATGCAGCACATTTCGCATTTATTTGAATGATCATCAACTATTCAAACAATGTACATTCTATGAATCGATTTTCAGCCAATCGACAAAGTATCAAATGTATATAAACAATCCAACTAACAGACAAACGATATCTCTAAAAAATCTGCATTGTAAATCATGTACCGTAAGCAAAGAGATTGCGCGTTTTCGACGCCATTTTTTTCTTGTTTTGTGTTCGTCATTTTGGTGACGCGAGGCGTCCTTATTGTGCAGTATTACACTTGTTTTGGTTGTATTATCAGTTTTGTTCGAACCAAGTAGCCAGTCTGACTCTGCCCCTCCGATACCTTCTCCCCATCTTTCGAATTACTTTGTCTTTCGCGCCCCTGTCGTTGTCCGCTTTTTTTCTTTCAAATTTACCTTCTCTCTAAGTCGGACCATCTCTTTATTGTCAAATCGAGATAAAATCGACAAAAACCGAGCCACTAGAAAAATCAGAAAAGTTACTGACTCAAAATCGATCAAACTCGGTGGATTTTGTACGAAAGTGTGTAAAATTTAAGTTTTTTAAATTAATTTTATATTAATTTTATTGTAAATGTTGCAAATTCAAAAACCTACCACCATCGTACATTAAAGATGCGATTAAATTTTTTCCGACGGAAAAATTTATCGACTTTCGTGCAAAATAAACCGAATGATATCGACTTGAAAAGTCCCTAATTTTTGTGATTTTTCTAGAGGCCCGCTTTTTTATCGAGTATATTTTCTTAGATCACTCATCATTTGTACAATAAAACTTTTCAAATCTAACACTTGTATGCAGCAAGTGTATAGGGCGAGCTTTCGTGGGTGAAATTGCCGAGAACAATTCTAAGTTGAACCCAATTTCGTTTCGCCATTTTCTTCCTCGATTGAAAATGATTGTTTCGTCCGTTTTCAGTTTTCCGGCCACCGATATTTTTTATAGCCATATTTTTAACCTTCAAATAACCTGAAATAAGTTAATATAGAGAACTTAATACTTGGATAATAAAGCAGCATAAACTAAGCTTGGACCCCCGACGTGATGCGCGAGTTCGCCATGACCGCGCATCGCGATTCGGCGGCCCTGATTAATTATAACATGCCCGTCTTTGCCCGAAACCCAACCGACTATTCGTTTTCGTATCATATCACGAACCTTGCCAGTTACAATTGTTAGGGTTACCTATGTGGACTGATGTCGATCTTATTGCCATGACCGCTGATCGACTTGACCTCTAATCTTCCTTGATGCAAGCTATCATTTGTGCAAATGGTCCATTTCTACACTTTGAACCAAATCGAGCTGTATCAATATGATGTACAAGAAAGGACTCATGTAGAATTCAAAATATTGATATTCTTCAAAATGTGGTCCCAAAGACCAACCAAATCCTTCAAGAAAAATTCTTGACTTGCTTCAAGAAAATTTCTTGAAGGAAATGGTCATTATCCACTTCCAGAAGACTGCAATTCAACCAGTCATTGCAAAATGCATCCGTTGTTTACAATTTTAGCAGTTTTAGATATTCCGCCCCACGTTGGGCGCCAATGTTAGTGTGTGTCGTGCTTTAAGAAAAATTCTTGAACGCCTTCAAGAAAATTTCTTGAAGGATGTCTTGCCATCTAACAAATGTTAGGCTTGCTAAAATTATTTTCCAAGAAGAATTAGTGATTAAAAAAAATGAAACGGTCTGAGTTATAGTATTGGCAGGGTACGTGATGATTGTTATAAAACTAAGCATGGATGAAGGGTAAACAGTAAAGCCGTGGATCTAAAGAGACTGCAAATGTTGGGATGAGGGCAAGCGTGGCTTAATAGTCTGACTAAAAATGTGAAATGCGACGTCAGGCTACCCCGTTACAGCGGGCCACCTGTAAGGCCAAGCTCGGCGTCTGCTCCCTTTGGTGTTTTCTTTCGATGCACACTTGGTTGGTCGCGGCAAAACAATAAACAGCTAAATGCTGAAGGTCAACGGTAGCAACAACAAGTGTGTAGCAGGAAACGGAAAAAAACACGAGAGTGAAGGGAGCGGGCTTCGCGGCGCGGTCGGTGTGAAACCCTATAACCGCAAAAAAGTGAAAAGACACGCTAAAAGCTAACCTTAAACGCTAACCTAAAGACAAACGTAAAGACAACGACATTAAATAACCATGTTGACCTCGAGCGTATAAATGTGTGCCCATTAATGACATGACTAATAATCAGTTAAAGCAGAGAAAAATAGTGTGAGCCTGAGTGCAAACTCAAAGTCGATTCGGAGCCTCAGCTTGAAGCGAGCGAGTGAGCGTGACGCGAGTCTCGGGTTTTGACGAGACATCGGGACAAGAAATGACGGCGAGTCATTTGATACGAGATGCGCGTCGAGGCTAAACAAGAGGCGCCAAGACGCAACGGCTGTCGAACGGAGCTCCAGATATTGGGGATAGGACGTGAGAGTGCGAGACGCCAACGACCGCGAGAAGCGATACGCCTAGAAGTGGAAGTCTCGGGATTTCGGCTGCCCCCGTATTACGAACTAGCGCAATTGTCGAACTTTGCTCATCTTCGAATGTGTGCGTCGAGTAGTTAACAACCTTGTCTCGATGATTTCACTAAGTCGCTAATGCGAGCCGTCTCTCAAATATACTGCTGCTTCTATGCCTCGCGCTTCCCGCAGGGTCGTGGTCTTGTTTGGTGGTGCCAGTTATGCAGTTTCCTTTCGACAACTCGTCGGATCGAAACAGTGGTGGAGCATTGAGATGCGTTATTTTTCGTGCGATCGATTTGCATCGAGAAGCTGACAGCTCTTCTTTTTACTTTTGTTTAGTTTTGTTAGTTTTGTTAGCTTCATGTGTTACGTTAGTCTCGTTAGTTTAGTTAGTTAGTAGTTTTGTTAGTTTTTTATTATCAGCAGACTGTCTAGTGGGACAAGAAATTGTGAATACTATGACCATAATTGAATTTTGGAAACCATTGTGGAACCAAGCTTGGTTCAAGTATCCATCTAATATTCCTAGATAGGTTCCTTGGAAATCCATTCATGGAATTCATCTAGGAATTCCATTAGTGGATGGATATTTAAACAAGCTTGGTTCTGCTATGATTTCCGGAGTCAAATTTCACATATGGTTTGAAACTAGTTTTTATTAAAACTGGTTTGGAACGATAAATAGAATTTGACTCTGGAAACCATTGTGGAACCATGCTTAGTGAAACCATTGTGGAACTAAGCTTAGTTCAAGTATCCATCCACTATTCCTAAACAGATTCCATAAT
Organism: Ceratoteleas bidentatus; assembly: GCA_022817645.1. Classification (NCBI taxonomy): domain Eukaryota; kingdom Metazoa; phylum Arthropoda; class Insecta; order Hymenoptera; family Scelionidae; genus Ceratoteleas; species Ceratoteleas bidentatus. The sequence continues at coordinate 40,445 of JABFPB010000048.1, forward strand.
TCGAAATCCATTCGTGGAACTCATCTATGTTTAAAATCATTAATAAATAGTATAAATTCCTTCAGAGACTTGCTACCTACTTCCTTTAAGTTACCCACTCTTGACACATCAATTAACGTTTGTCTTGAAGCTAGTCGATCGCACGAGTACTCAAACTCGTAAGTTATGTCACTGTAGTTGAACAAACCAAGTATGTATTCTTATACTAAATTAATTACATTAAGCCATCAAGAAGAGCCTAAGTACATTCATCCACCGGATAATTGCCAATTAAATATTTGTCTATAAAAGTAGATATGATTTACATGCAAGGTGTCTAATAGACCCTCGAATGTGCAGTGCAATAAATATTATTTTCAAATACGCGAGAAATTTGTCGCAATAGAAGTCCGAATGGTCATTATTTGTAAAACAAAGGTCCTCTGCTGTGGGTTACTTGTTGCACTGTGATTTATAATATCAACATTACGCTCCTCCCTTGATGCATTATTCATTTTCAGCTATGTGCATAAATCATTCTCCAATTGAGTATCTTAACTAATTGTTATTAATTTCCAAATGAGAACTTCTCATTCCTAACAGTTTGTATTTTAAAATCAATTTCAATTTCTCATACATCTTAGAATGTGATACCTACTCAAGCGACGCGAAATGTTATACCAATGTTTAACATTGTTCATTTTTTGTACACGTTACGTCGGTACTTTGTGGCGTTGTCTTTCGTCACTTAATAGGTACTTAGTGTCGAGCCAAATCGTCTTACATCGTAAGAACATGCTCCGGCTGCGTCGTATCGATCGAGCAAACTTTGAAAATCCTACACGTCTCATGCTCCTGATTATAAACGAGCGCACGAGAATTCAGAACTCAAGATAGTCATTTGGGTTAATAGGACTGTCATAGTTTGCTAAAGGTATTAGAATTGATAGATTAGTTTTTATTTTTATATTTATCGAAAAAGATTGCAGCCGATTTATCAAGGACGCACAGCGGAGAGGAATGACTGAAATAAAAAAGGGATACAACGCGATAAGGGCTGACTGGAATATCGAACTGCGTATGGAAAAAGTTTCTTTTGTATTCCCATCATTTTCCACGCAATCGCCTGGTTAATTAATTAAATTCAAAATTCAAGCCTTCGACAAACTAATTGGATTTTTAAATATAAAAAGAATTAAATTAAATATAAAAGAAAGTTGACCATTGCCCAACTTGGGCGTAGAATACATAAAACGCAAGATACGGTCAGTGTCTTCGTTGTGTAAAGTTTGCTCTTCTACAGTTGACAAATATTGTTTGTGTTAACGTCAGTCGATATAATTGAGTACAATAACTGTTTGTTAACATCTCAATGAAAGTATACTGGAGTTTCGTTGCAAAGCTGTCTGGATCTGGACGCTACACGCCAGTATCTGCAAAGTGCTTTCTACCACGTCGTTACCGAACCCTGTTCAATCCTTCACGTCGAAACAAAGAAATCATATACGTGTTGAAATGTGCCAGTATTCAGTTCAAGCTCTTTTGCAGCATATGTTTCATTTATTAAAATTGTCAAATACACTTCGTGCCCGTATTCTAGTAACAACTCCAACTAAACATCCGCTTAAACTCAAGCTCCTCTAACCTCCAGCCACTAAATAACGAACACCGCTCTAAATGAAAACCTCTAAAAGTATACACCCCTTTTGTCTCCCATTAAACAAGAAAACTCTTAATCGAACCGTCAAACTACCTCTTTAAACAGCGCGATTAAAACGCCAAATTCAAATAACCATGCTAATAAAACAGTAGCAGACACGACCAAGTGTGAAAGTCTTTGGACTGAAAAGGGACAAAGGGGCAATTTTCAGTTGGGTCGAAATTGGTTAAATTACAAGAATAAGTGAAATACGATTTTGGTAATTTCAGGGTCTCTTTAGGGAAGGTCCCAGGGTTCGCACTTGGTCGTGGCTTGGGCCACGAAGGCACCGATGACTGATAATATACGCTAATATCCTTGCCTAATAATTATCGAGCGAATACGAGTGCTCGTTTAGTGTTGATCCCGATAGTGCGGATCATAGCGAAGGTTGTTGAACAAGTAATTCTTATATTGATGATGAAACATTAGCGCGGTTGAGGGTTTCGACGGGACGTTCCAAACAAACGTGGTGGTCACGCATAACGGCAGTTGCCTGTACGTCCCTCCGGGCATCTTCAAGAGCACATGCAAGATAGACATCACTTGGTTCCCCTTTGACGACCAACACTGTGACATGAAGTTCGGATCTTGGACTTACGACGGCAACCAGGTACACCACCGCTCCAGTACACCTACACGCTACACTATGCAACGCACTGCCCCCCAAACTCCTCGATATCTCGATACCAACCAGTCTCTCTCTATCTATCGCTACACCTCTCTACCTCTCTACCTGTCTATCTGTCTATTTGCGAATATACATTTTTCTGTACGTGTACTGGGTACAGAACCTGCGAGTGTACGTGTATACGTGTGAATAGACATTTGTTTCCAGCGAATCCCGTCCAGAGCGCTTTCTTCCGATCCCTAGTTGGGCGCCACGTTCAATCATGACGTTGAACACAAAGTCCTTACGTGAAAGTGGTGTTGATGAATGAGCCGCCAGTTGGAAAAGTGTGAAATATCTAAAATAGCGTCGTCGGATTTCGAGAATCGTTCATGACAACATGACACCCCGTGATGGGAGTAGATGTGCGAGTTCCAGGGCGTGCGAATTAACTCCCCTTTCGAACGTCGAACTTTGACGTCTGGCGCGATGAATATTACCGATATTCTCGTCGACTGTCTCGCATATGTTGTGTGTTATGTACATACACGTACGCGCGCCCGCGTATCCACGCAAATTGGATGCGCGGGTGCGTCTGCGTGATCCATGCACATGAGCGATATGCCGAGCACATATACATGTGGTGCGCATACATGCATAGTTGTACACAGCACCCGATGTTATCTGCCTTTCTTAACTTCCCGACACACAACCACACAAGGGCGCAACTCAATAGCAACGCTCCGTAGATAGTTAAATTTCACGCTTCTTAGCTTCAAAAGATACCGATGTCGGACGACGATGATGTTATTATTGCTGTTTTAAGGCGACCTTATATCAGCGGTCTTGTTTGTTTCGGCTCGAGTCACTGTTTAGTTGCACATTTGCCGAGTTGCCGGTGTGCTAAGCACGTTCGAACGTCGACGCGAAAAGGGATCAGACGAAATGTCAGAATCGGTTCGAACCCGTCTCGGACCTGTTCCCCTTAGCGACGCGGGGATAGTGACGAGCGCAACGTCGACAATTGTAACGTTGCGTTACATGGCAGAGAAGATTCCGTCGCTTGCAGCTAGGGCTGAAAGTAAAATCCGAGTCTGACGATATTTGAATTTCCAGATATCCGTATCAATAAAGTATCCGATATCTCAAGTTCGGATACCTTTATTCGGATTCGTTATTCGGTATCATTATTTGGATTAGTTTTCTGGATTAAATATCGGGATGCTTAGTCCGAATTCAGTATCCGGATTCAGTGTCCAGATACGGTATTCGAATTCAGTATGCAGATACGTTATCCGAAATCAGTATCCGGATACGTTATCCTGATTCAGTATCCGGATACGTTATCCAGATTCAGTATCCGGATACGGAAACTGAAAATTGATGGTTTTGAATTTGGAATTCGGGTTTCGAATCCGGATTATTCGAATATCCGACCTCGAGATGTCGGATCTGTGGTATCCGTTTATTCGAACATCTCAAAGTATTCGGGTGTTTACTGCCCTACTCGCAACCGTTATTGTCAATTAGCTTCTTTGTGTCAGTGAGCATTTGCTGCGCGTTAACATACGTTTGTGTGCTTTTATTGATGTTGCAGTCATAGTTATTAGACAAATAACAATAGGCTTTAGACTTTTAGAGCACTATGTGTCGTAAAACGTGCGGTCGTAAAATGGCATCAAGGGTCAATGCTTTGTTTAACGACCTCTCCGATGCTGAAGATAGCGGACAATGCCTGAAAGATGTCCTCGACAGTCGTTCTCAACCAAAAAAACATCTTTTCACCCCGCCACTTGCCCTGTTTCTTGGCCTAAACTCGGCCTTCTTTCTTAAGCCTAGCTTCAAGGTCAAATGTTTCACTTTTTCAAACTTGTCCGCAATCGCGACTAACCCTTAAAATAATAATGTCCCGCCTTTACTTTTCGCGTGCATTTTTCTCGTGTTCCTTTCACCGTCATTTCCCATTCATCATCAGTGTCTCGATCATAACCATAACTCTTGCTTTCATACAGCGATACGCATTATTCGACGACAACGACAACTTTGCCGCCAGTCGTTGAACGCTAATCACAGTCGCGACTCGTTCAACGGAAGAATCGTTTTTTTGCCATTACACTTGAGACTTGCGACAATGTTCCAATAGTTCGAATCCCCTGATACCCGATATTCCGCGCGATAACGTCGAAGCGCCGCACGAGGAATTCACTTTGCCGCGCGCCTCTGTTCGCAACTATTACTCCCGGTGGCTTGCCCTCATCATAATCGCACGTCTCTCTCACTCTTACAATTGCTGCCGAGTTACGAACGCACATCCCACTTTCGTCGCGTGCTTCACGTCTAACTTGTGCCTCCATTATTTTAAAGCTAGAACTTTCCTACCGCACCTTGTTTTCATGCCCACTTCGGAGTATATTTAAATATCTTGAGGCGGATGAATGTAAAGTCGCATTTGTTTATTTATAAACAATAAATATATAATAAAAACCGTAAAACATACTCAAATTGTCAAAGACGACGGGACGTTGGACATTAATCTCTCTTGCCTACAATAACATTATCATTATCGACTTGTCCGTCACAATCCTGGCCAAATACACTCACAAAACGTTGCACTTTATCAGAAATGACTGGTGATTTTTGATAAAGTCTTTTGTTTTGTTCCTCGTCAAGCATAAATGAATACCTTATGTCAATTACTTGCAACCACTTAGGCGCATTGCTTCCAGAATCCCGTCCAGAGCGCTTTTTTCCGATTCCTAGTTGGGCGCCACGTTCAATCATAACGTTGAACATAAAGACCAGACGTCGCCAGTCAAACATTTGTTTCTATCCTTTTTCCTCAATCGTATACATTGAAAACGTGAAGTAATGATCATCATTAAGAAGAGATCAGCGTTCTGCTCATTCTTATCATTTCGACAAATGCAGTTTCCATACTGTTTCCACGTGTATGTTGTTGAGAGGATACTTCCAGTTTCATGGAACTTCACAGTTGAAGGATATTCAAAAACAATAGTTGTCGATCAAGCAGACAATCAAAACACAACTACTGTCATAAGAAAATGATGACAAAAGCAAATCAAACAATTGATGAAATTATTGTTTATATATCTGACAAGACTGCGGATATAAATATTATTTTTGAAATATTCCTTGTGCCCTGTTGGGAAGTTCTTTCGTGGGTTACAATTCCTGATGTATCGATGAAAAGGAATTGTAAACAATTGTTAACAAGGCATATGAAAAACAAGATAATGGAAGCCTAAGGATAATTGCAAGGTGAACTGAGCCAGCTGCTCGTTAATTAAAATATAGGATCAAAACGAGAAATAGCAGGATGAGAAAAATGTCTCTATCTCTTGTTGACTCGTCCGAAATTTTTTTCTCTTTCTTTCTTCTCTTTCTTTCTCACTCACTTTCACCAAATCTAAACGATTTTTTGTATTGTTTTCCTCGTCTCCGAATGTACTGCCAGTGGATATTCGCTACAGCAGCCGATGAACATTTCCGGCTTCATGGGGATTTTGCGAAAAGAATATTGCCATCTGTTTGCGAGACATTTCAAGTTGACTTGAAATTACTCTGTCCGAGCAACTTTGGACTTTTCCACTTGAGGTAGAAACCGCCGCGACATTTCGCCACACTTTGACAAATGACTACAGTTGATTGATTTAATAACCTTGGAGCCTCGTAAATCACTATACTGTGATTCAGTGCATCTTCTTAATCCTGCTTTCACAATTTTGGGAAGAGAAGGGCAGAAGACAAATGGCATCCTGTAATGTCTGAGACATGGTATGTTTAACCTGAAGTGGAACGAAAAAAAAAACGAAAGGAAAACACAGCCGAACAACGGAAGAAGAAGAAGCAATAGAGTCCGTTTAATGAGCAAGTAAACTGAAGAAGCAAACCTAAAGAAGATATCAGAGGAAGAAAGAACTCGAGCGAGATCACACTGGCAGTAGATGTCGAACATTTAATCCCAGATGACGTGTGCTTGTGAAATATGAAATAAAGATGCCGATCCACCTGACATTGATACACACAGAAACATCGACCAGTCAAAGCAGGGACCACGTGATTATGTCTGAGCTCGGAAACATGATTTTGCATGGAGCGAATGTCCGTCGTCGCTCTACTATCGACTCCGCACGCATACAATTATATGTACACTCATTGACACATTTACAACTCCCTGTAGGCTACACTCAGATCGCCACGTGTTCGTCACTCTTCGTCGTTTCAGTCCCAACAGATGATGTCCAATATCTTTACTACAACCTAGGGTCGATTGTCAAACTGTTTCCTCCGAACACTGGGTATTGACGATCGAATGTCCTTTGAGAAAAAACAGTTGATCAAATGTGATCATAGTTGATCAAATGTTTTACAGTATTATTACCTAGAAGTCATTTTTATGGTCCAGTTCATGGCCTAGAAATGTCCGTTTCGTATGACTATTTTAGATAACAAATTGTTTATAACAATTTTTAAAATTGATTTTCCGTTGAATGAATACATTTATAAACGTATCCGCGTATTACAGTATCAAGACCAGTCGAGGTTACTAGGTCATTGTATTTCCGTAGCCTTATGATAAGCCAGTATTCGAAACGGACATCCGTGCCAAACAGGATTACTCGGCCCCACATTGTACATTTCGTCTCCTCGCTCTTTCACTCTTCACAGTGAGATAATCTTTCCTTTACTTAATTTAAACATTAGTATAAACATCTAACTTCGTCGTGAAGTAACTGGTCACATGCGGTCAAATTTTAATCTTTTCAATTCATCGAAGGTAAAATCAAAGTTTTATTGACCGCAATTTGACTTGTTCTGTCGCACGAAGTAAACTCCAATGCCACACTGAGAAACTGATGTAGTAATTACAGCTATCTTCACAGGAAGCCCAAAAATATGATATTCCGATATGGGTGAAATTTTTTTCAACTTAATTTTTTAAGTTGAAAAAAATTGGTTTTAACAAGTAAGATTCTTCGATAAGTCAGACTCTCAGTAATACAATATCAATTTTTCAGTGTGGTCAGGATCGCCATCTACCAGCAGTTTGCGATACTGAACCAATGTCAAGAAAAATGCGTTACCATACGTTAACCGCCTCTAATCATAATCCATCAACCTTTGTCCAGCAATTTCCGTGGAGTCGATAGCTGAGCGACGCATCCATGCCAGTTACAGGCGAGTCCCCATTCTCTGAATTCTCGGTATGCGTTCTCGAGGGCTCGATTAATCATGGCGTAATTGATTTCACTAAATAACCTTCGGTTAAATTTAAAATAGACACATCAGTGTCCGTTGCAGTCTTATGCTTCAACGACGTAGCGTTGTTGCGTTATCACACTTGTTTAATGATTTTTACAACCATGTTTCTCATTGCTTAGTAACCAATGTACTCAATCATTTTTGCCAATAAGATATTCAACCATTGTGGAATGTCGTTATGGATTACGGTGCATTCAAGAGACGTTCAATAATGCATTTTCAATGCCTGTTTTACCAATTAAACAAGATTTTTGCAATCTCGTGCAGAGTTACAATTCGACGAGTATATCAAATCAGTTTCGAAATAAGATAATTAACCGGCGTCGTCTTTGATGTCTTGCTAAGCATCCGAGATTAATGAGAATGAGTACTCGCGGTGCAAAGCTTACTTAGTTTAAGGTAGCATTATGTTTCGTACAAGCTCAAATATCGACAGGTTGTCTTAAGACTATACATGCATACCTTTTACATGGCATTTTATTATGGAAATGTTTTAATGTAAACAAGCAACATTGCATTCATATGTGGGTGTTTTTTTGTCTGTAATCGTGGACTTTTTTCCTGTAAGATATTTTCTTACATACAATTTTTTAAAGATTTATTAGTTTGGTAAGGTGTACAAATTTTGTTTCCATACCAAAGTAATTCCCAAATTTGGCGCCCAACGTGGGGCCCTAAAAAAATTTCATTTTAACGAACCTATTAGACCCAAACAAGTTTCAAATGATCTGTTATGAAATTTCAATTATGGACAATATTTGAGTATCACGAAATATTGACTGTTTTCCAGACCACTCGTTTCTATATCATTTGATATATCATACCCGGAGAATTAAATATTGATCAAATATTGTCTTCTCAGCCCAACGACTGAAAAGAAGGTCAGTTTTGACTCTTTCATTCAGAATCCATTTCGCCGTTCCAAACCTTTTTAAAGAAATAGCTCCCAAATTTGGCTACCCAGATTGCCAACATCTGACACCCGACGTTTGCAGTTCTCTAAAAAATTTCGATGAGACCGACGATCTAGTTGCTTGCTAAAATCTGCTCATCCAAGGGTCTACCAATTTTCAATAATTAGAAAAATTGTACCACGACCCATGTCACTATAAATCCATAAACGGGAAGCGTGGCCTCGGAAAGGAATGCTACGTGACAATATATAGTCATACCACCTGAATCGTTGCACCTGTTGCACGTGTGAGAATCGGACGTGCGAAGCTTGCATCTCACGAGCAGTCGATGTTTTGGGCAATCACTGTTAAGCATCTCGCGCGTCGTCGCTCTTGTCTCCACGGTCTAAATAATTGTCCTCATATTGTCATCGGTTGACCTCATACACTTTCGTTCCCAGCAACAAAATTTCTCATGACCCGACCCTCAAACAAGATCTGTGGGAATGCAATGTTCTTGTTACAAACAATTTCATATTAGGGGCACCAGTTGTCTCTATGCCACTGATCGCGAAAAGACACTTGGTTGATATTGGAGCGATTGGTCGAAGCAAATGCCACAATTTTATTGCATTTCGAAGGCGCTCTTACGCGAGTGTCCTGCCTCTCTTTATGTGTGTAACGCGTGGACTTTGATCGCAAAAAGAACATCTCATTTTCATAGCAACAAAGGAAGCTGAATGGTCCATTTGTTGCAGTTGCAAAGCGATGTGAACGCATGGAAATTGGATCGATCTTTTTGTGTACCCACGTCCAATGATTGGGCACACGCGTAAGAACGCGAGTTGAAATAAGTCATCACTGAGATGATGGCACATGCAAGATGACCTTTTTTTTGTTGACTGTCGCCTGGATATCAATCGGACAGTGTTCCGAAGTTGGTCCAGTGCCTATACTAAACTGTAAACGTTGAATCCAAGATTGAAGACGTTGCGCGCAAAAAGAAGATGAAACAAAGCCAACGAGTATCGTTTTTGTCACGATAACTGCCATACATTGATGATTCGATTAGACAGTGCAACACGCGTTTCGACACGCCACGTCTTCGATAACTACATTCGACTTAGCAACCGCGCTTGTTTCCGACTTTCTTCCGAGTTTGTCCTCCACGTTACTCTTCATTTTCTCTTCGAACGCATTTTTTCATTCTCTTTATCGCTTTTTATCAACTTTTATTACCGATTTGCCCCCTGTCACTGTACGTTTGGTTTAAACACTTTTACGAGATTTGGATACAGACATTTTTCGTTCACGTATCGTTGTGTTAATGACATCCCTGACGATGTGGAACGAAGGAACGTCAGTGTGCCACGTCGGTCGATTAGGAGCATTCATCGATTGCTGAACAACTTGTCCGAAAGTCGTTCACCAAGTTGTAACCAAATCCTTTTCCCTGCACATCGTCAAAAATAGAGACACGTTTAAACAAATTGTTTAAACAACGATATCACTCAAAGTGCTTGTTATGCGACCAACAAATGTTGGGTGTATTTGCGTTACATCTAAATGTCACTTTTGTCCTCTTATATTCTGCACGATTCAAAATATACATCTACAAAAATGACAACAGCAACAATAACACGGTCGCCCATGAGACACACACGTCCATTACGTCAGTCAGAACAGATAGACATATGTGTCGATACATGTATATATATGCACACATATTTATATACACATGCGCGCGCGTGCACACGTGCACACACTCGCAGACACACACTGAAAAAACGACTCGTCTAAAATAGACAATTTTTGTCTATTCCAGACAATGTAAGGTCCCTGGAAGAAACTGAATGGGCTGAGATGAGGTTTGTAACAGGGCGCCAAACGTGGGCCCATTTGGACAATGTTGGGTAATGTTCACCAAGTGGGTCCTAGGGCGCCCCGTTACCAACCTCATCTCAGCCCGTTCAGTTTCTTCAAGGGGGAGTAACATAGGTACAGAAGAATTAATCCCGTTGTCTGACTTGAAATGAGCTGCAATAGACAATCACATTGCCACGCAGTGGCGATGAGGTTCTCTACGGTTCGAACGCAATTGTGAAGTGTCGACATAACCTTATATATGTGAATCGCACCCAATTATGGAGGTTATCAACCGATATCGATAAAAGGTTATCGACTGATATCGATCAACGGTGGCGACCGCATCGCCATCTCGAGGCAATGCATTTGACTAACGGTGACATATTATCACCTGCAGACAATATGCAGTCAGACAACGGATAGTGTCTCAGATAGTCAACAGTCTCGTTGTCAGTACAATCCAACTCGTCATGAAACTAAGTGGCGATCGATGACAAATGCAAACAATGTGTTGACTATTGGAGACACTTTTAGGTTAGCAAATGGCGATTGTCCCTCCTGAACGAAACAGTTTTTTCAGTGCACTTGTGTGGCGGGTTTGTGTGTTCGGGAACACGTGTGTGTGTGGCTGTGTATAATTGCGTGCGAGCAGTATGTGTGTATGTACGACAGTACTACCCTCAGCAACTACTACCTACTTACTACTACAGCCCATAATCGTGTAACGTGTATCCGCATGATTAACAGTACATATACATATGTATAATTGTGTTAGACTTGTTGCTTACGTCTTTCACTGTGTTAAAAACGTGTTGTTTGTTTTTGCTCAATATCAAGACAGCGCGAGAATCCATGTGCTACGATATTACAAATCTGCATGTCTCTTTTTGAGTACACCAGGCTCAGTTATAAGTGTGTTGTGTGTTTTTAAAATGTCAACTAAACTAATTTACAAGATAAGGTTATGAGATACTCAAGTTACCAAGGTCATCCTAGTCAACAAACGAATATGGGACTTCTAAATGGATACTGAGATTAGATTTAGAGATTTAGTGTTAGGTCAGATTTCAGACTTTGGAATCCAATGACCAGACTACGATGACTTGGTCATTTGAAAGTCAACGGTCATGACACGCTGATATTCACTGATGTGTTCTTTCGAGATATGAAGGTCTGAGAAAGAACAAATAAACGATACCATGATTGCGTGTGTGTGTGAGCGCGGGCGTGTTTCCTTTTTCGGGATATTTAATTGCTGTCTTTTTGAACACCGCGAAACGCAAACTTTCTTAACAAAATACTACTTCCTTAATTTTGGTTCAATTGTTTTCGTTTCGAGAGTTACAACCCAAATAAAAATTGCCTCATCCTACCTTACATTGAGACTTGGGTATATAATATATTATCATGTCGATCCTGGCGATCGATATGATGGCGATCCTGCCAGGAATCTATAAGAATGGGTCTAATCGTGTCTAATATCAAATCAGAAATTTCGTTTAGATTCCAGACCATGTTTTTATTTCACAGTCACCTTGCTGTATCTTTCATTCACATATTATATCACTCAACAGTGTCACAATGTTATAAATTCAAAACTGTAAAATGAAGTACAGAAAATTGGCTACACAATATATCGTGCGACAAAAATCAACTATTGATCAAACTTTATTTTCATACAAACAATAAGTCCACATGTAATGTCTGCATGACAATATTAATTATCATTCTTTTCAGTATCGTTAATAAACTTTAAGCTTTTTACTTGCACTGAGCTTTGAAGAGTATTTGAATGGTGCTATGTTTGGTATTCTTATAGAAATGTTTAATATGGTGATATATTGTCTGAATATTACACTATTAATTATCTCTTTAATAAATAATTAATAAATAAATAACTTAAGTGTACAAAAAATGCATTGTGCTTGGGTATCATTTCAGTACCCTTCAAAGTATCGGGGAATTAAAATGTAAAATATGTATTTTAACGCACATTTCATTACACACGTACTAAAAGACGCAGAATAAAAAGTGAGAATAAATAATTAAAAAATCATATTATTATAATTAACTAGTTTTACACTAATTTTTATCAATTATCATATAATTTTTTCGTGAACGAGCAATTGATCATTCATGTAAACTAAAAATAATTATCATGGTAGTGATTTTTAATGCCAGACTCTTGGTCATGCGGTTATTCCTTAAATTTGTTAGTTGAGGTATGCAAGTGTTAAATTAACACTTCTGTAAATCTGGAAAATCCTGAAATTTTATTTTTTTTGTAATGTTACGCGTTTTACTACAGTGCCTTGGAATGTTTAAACGAAAAGTAAACAACGCTATATCAAAGTTTAATATCGCATAGCAATTCAAATGCCTCAATCTGTGAAATGTTTCAGATTTCTTCTACTGCAATAAAATGTTCTTCCTCATACTGGAGAAATTATTCATTTTTTCCCTATAAAGAGAACACAATTTTTTATAGGGGAGAAGGAAAATTTATTTTCTATAATAAGGAGCTTAATTCGAGACCTTAATTCGAACATTTATCTATAAAAAGACCGCATTATCGAGGGTCCAGCTTATACGAAAAGTATACACAAACGAATGAATGATAAAACCACTGACCACCACTACATCCAACTATTAAAACATGCTATCGTTAGAATTACTATTTCAATTTCTAGTCTCTCTTCTACTGTAAAAATTAGATGTACATAATTGAAGCCGACATTAAAAAAGTTCCATTACAACTTTTTGTAAATGCTAAAAAAAATGATCACGCGAGATAAATTGAAGCTTCGATTGTAATAAGCAGACTTGCCTCCGAACGGGAAACTATCTTGTCTAATTGTCTCTTATCGGGGGAAGAGTATCAGACAGTTCAAATCATGTTACCATTAATTTCTTTTTACCCTCGGTGTAACAAGATGAAAGTTTTCCACTTTCCAACGTAAGTTTGCTAATTACAGCCGACCTTCAAATACATAACAATGTTACCACCAAGAAAGAGTCTTTCGAAAATATTTTTCTCTTCCCCAACTTGCATGCATTTTTTTTTTTTTTTTTTTTCATATCCCACGAATATTCTATCATCATCCAAAGATGCCTGATTTCGCCCTCAATATCGCAGTGACTCAAGAAAAAAATTTTTTCGAAAGATGCTGCATGTCTTAGAACCTTCAACGCAAACTTGAAGTGTAAAAACTGTACAATCGAAAGCGGTAACGTTGACATAGCATAGTGGTTGGTATCATAACTGAATGAAGGTAGCTATGAGAACCAAAGTTTTTACGTGTCCGAATCTGTACGTATGTGCCCTCGCTAAGACGCACAGACGCAACAAGAAGGAATGTCAAGGCAAATTGGACATGAATGTTTGGCTAGGTTAAAGGTAGAGTAGAAGCGTCGCATGTGTATGTGGCTTCTTGTTATAAGGAATGCCGTAGGATACGCTTGTCTTAATCAAACTTTGACCTCGCTAGCTCAATCTTGTTCTCAACTCGGAGGAAGGAGGAGACTTGTCCGATTTCATCACCAACGGAGAATGGTACCTACTCGGTGAGTCTGACTGAGAACACGAATTTCGACGGGCCATTCGCCACGTCCACCTCGTTATAGTCTCCTCTAATCCGCTAACAGCATCCCGCGACATTACCGACATTATAATTATTACTGTGACCCTGATTGTGTCTTTCTTAGCCGTCAAATTCCACAGGATCCGTGCAAAATCAGCCACAATTGACGTTACCAACTAAAACTGCCACGCCAAGAGCTGTCGTTAGGCAAATGATTACCTTAGACATCAGGCAAATGCGGAGTTGCGATACCTTTTTTGCTTCCTCCTGTGCATTTTCTTGCCCGCTTTCTTTCTTGCATTTTTAGGAAAATCCAGGGGTGGTACACTCCCATTTACAAAATTAGTTGACAGTTTTGTCGGGTGCTCGTGTAGAGGCGCAGTCGCGATTTAAATTGCATTGCGAACAGCGCCTCTACAGGAGTACCCAAGAAGTAAGTTTTCAACAAATTTTTTGTGTGGGAGTGTACCACCCCCTGGGCAAATTCGTTGTAGGAAATGGTGTGAACCATAGTTGAGTCTAATGTCAGGCTGGTAGAGGTCAAGATATCAGTCAGATGTTTCTAGGTCTAAATTGTGTAGTAGGGCTATGGAGTAACCGATTAACCGGTTTAGCCATCGGTTGAACAACTGGGTAAACCAAAACCGAAGAGTGTGTAACATGGTTAAGGTTAGAGTTTAACCGGTTTTTGAGTTTTTAGTAGGCTGTTAAAATCGCTTGTAATATCTCCTCTTTTAATATTAAATACAAGAGGAGAATGTGTGTACTGACATCTACTAGTAATAATTCAAGTATCTGATAGTATGTACTGGTATCTACTAGTACTACTTCAAGTAACTCTTAGTATATTCGAATATCTGCTAATAAGTACTCGAAGATACTGTACTGGTATCTACTAGTAGATACTAGTATGGACCAGTATCTATTATTGGATATTATTAAATATTTGAATTTGTATTGGCGTAAAGAAAATCCGTTAGTTCGACACCGTTCTTTCTGCTTATTTCTGCTTAATCTTGGCGTCGACAACTAACGTCTATCTTGATGATTAACGTGTATTAACGGAAAACCAGTTAAGTAGTTCAACGTAATCATTAAAATGGTATAACCGGTTCTGAACCAGTTGGTTAATTACTACCCGGTCAACCGGTTAATTAAAAGGTTATTTCAATAAGCGGCTATAAACAAACAACCAACGCTATTTTTTCATGTATCTAAGATTATTGATATGCAAATTCTAATTGTTGTTTTGAAAATGAAACCAGCCTCATTTGGGTACTTTGAGATGGTTATTGTTAGATGGAAAGTTGACATTCGTTATTAAAGCAAACCTAAAATTCTTAGTCGGGCGCATCGGTTATTCCCGTCGGTATTTTACCATCTATTGATACACGGGATTATATACTGTAGGAATGTGTTTAAGAGAGATTAATTTTACAACAGGCTAGCGATGAATCAAAGATACTTAATGAAAACACAGAATTGATCTGTGCGTACACTTGATACTGATAAATCAGCTATTCCCAACATATATCAACATTCACACCAACAGCCCGAAACCTACTTTTGTTCCAACTGGTTATGTCGTTATCGGTGATCAAAATACTGCACTACCATTATTTCAAAAATTAGAATATCAGTACTTCTTTGGAAGACCCTACATTAAGAAAACTCGTTGATTTATAAGAAAGGATTGTTTATTTATATTTATAATGCATTGCTTTCTCGGACATATTTCTTTAACGTTGTGGCTTGGTATTGCAACTCCGAAATATATGGGCATATATGTTCCAAATTAAATAGAATGGTTAAATGATTGGCCGAATTAAATAGAATTTTCCGTTAGTGTCAGATCCTCATCGGTTTACAGCAAACAAATAGCTTGCGATAACTTGATAAAATATGGCTGAATTAGCATTATTTTTTGTCGTTGGACTGTTAAACATTATCTCTAAATTTATACAGAATTGAGTTATAGTTTATGTCCAGATGGTGACAGGTCTAAGTAAAGTTTTTCCACATTTAACCATTCTATTTACTAAGGTCTGTTTAATGCTCTAAATTTCCATTTTATTATAGCAGTGATAAAAAGCCAGCATTTAAGCAACGAAACGAATGATAGGTTATGGAAGTGGATTATGATTAGATCAAAGAAGACTAAAGTCTATCCTTTCCATTAGAACCGATTTCGTAAATTATTACAAAGGACGTTCCAAGCATGTATTGGTTATATATGTTTTTTTATATATGTTCTGTTACTCTAATTTTGTTCGAAAATATTGTACCATCAAACTGACATCCTAATGTTAGGAGGTATATAGTTGATACATGTTTGACATCGTCAAGACAATGTTGATTTGTCAAGACGAGTAAAATATAAATAGATGTCCATCGGAATGAGAACCCACGATTTGAAAGGATTTTGTCAAACAGTTGTATACAATTTCCAGGTATGCCAGGAAAAAAGAATACCATCACCTACCAGTGCTGTCCAGAACCATACGTGGATGTCACATTTACCATCCAAATCCGAAGACGGACGCTCTACTATTTCTTCAATCTGATCGTTCCTTGCGTCTTAATTTCCAGTATGGCTCTGTTGGGATTCACTTTGCCTCCAGATTCCGGAGAAAAGCTCACCTTAGGTAATGTGTAACTCGATGCATGTCTCTATCGTTTGCAGACCCGTTTTTTTCTTGTACAATGTATATCTCTGTCCGATGTTTCGTGGTACCAGTGCACTCTAAAAAATAACCCTCGAAAGTCAACAGAACCTCACGGTCGAATGTAGAAAACAAACCGAAACTATGACCCATTGAAATGATGCGTTGTTTGTCATGTAACGATATTTTTTAGAGTGCCACACGTTGTATATGTTTTCATGTAACGATAACGTTTATTGACAACATTGTTAATTCACGTAACAACAACACAAACAACATTCCATGCTTGGCGTATTTGGGAATTAATTTTACAAAAGTGCAAACAATTAAAACGTATTTATCGGTGTTTTTTTTATATTTTAAGTCGTGTTTATATCGCAGAGTAAACAAGAGTAAATTTAGTAAACGAGAGTAAATGAGAGTAAGTAAGGGAGTAAACGAGAGTAAACGAGGGAGAAAACGAGAGTAGAAAATAAGACTTAACCATGTTTCCATATGTTTCATGATTTCAGTCTGTGTTATTTAGTTTTAAGTGCACTTTCGTGCAAACTCGGCTAATTTTAATTTTAATGATTTTTTAACGGCGCGTTTTTTGTGTCGAGTCTATTATTTTATGGATATAAAAGACACTTATCTACATGCAAACTGTCACAAATTTGTAACAATGTTGTCACATAAACTGAACACTATTTTTCTTTTCATCACTCACGTTATATTTCTTTCTTTACTTTAGTTTCATGAAAATAAAATCCAGACGAATAAACGAATAAAAATATAAACAAGTTTAAATTCGACAATACTAATAAATAAAACGTTAACAAATTAAACAACAAATTCGAGATTGACGGAGTCGCTCGCGATGAACTGGACAGAGGCGTGTCGTAAATATACCAAAAGTATGGTTCGCGCGAGAACCAATGTCAGGTCTATACAACATGTCAGTTGTGTTCTGTACTTCATACTGCCAGTTACTGTACACTGATGGAATGGTTACAAATGTGTAGCAACTCATGCATGTTTTTTGTGGTTGCAACCAAGTAACATACTGTCTTCTCAAACATCAGGGACCTTTATCTTCATACCCTGTAGTGACTTGAAAACGGAACCATTCTGCTGCATCTTTTTCCAGTTGAGCGAAGATTCGCGAATCTTCATTCAAGTGGCTAAAATGGCTCAGAATCTAATTTCCAAAAGGTTTGGAAACTCATTCGAAGTCTTAGAGAAAGACCAAAGACTGACAAGACTTCAGTTTCAAATTATTTCTTCAGTACAATTTCAGCTTCTGCCAAACGTTTTTCAAGTTACTACAGAAGCTTTTACGCAATACAAGGAATATGTTCAACTTTTGATTCTTGACATTGGCATTACATACTGATGGTCTTCAACTCTTTTCTGGTATATTTACGTAGCTTCTCGTGGACGTCCGAGCGAATCCGAAAGAAAGAAACGTGATTTGAATTTGGATCAGCTTGAAGAGTGCGCGGGTGTCTCCCAGGATTCCCAGATGTACATACAATAGAATCTACAGGTTGAGAGACAGTTAGCGACATCTCCACTCGAGAGTATTTGTAGGTCAATCCGATCGTTATCTGTTAACAGTCGACGCAGAATTTAATATGACACACATATTTGTCATTAAACACGTTTACAAGAACTGCTTTTTGATTCTGAAACTGTCATTTGTCGAATTGTAAATAATGTTTCACTCGACAAAATGAATGGAAATCAATGGAGTCATGGGTCGACCAGTTTCCAACAGTCTTCCCAGTTCAACCATCGTCAAATAGAGGGAAAGATTAGTTTGGGGTGATGTGGCTGTAACCTGGTTACTGAACTTCGAGAACTCAGAAATCGAATTGTGCTAAGTCAACGAAATTGTTGTAGTTGCTAGGTTGGAGTTACATAAAATTAACGTTTTCAACTAATGACATTTTGGGATCTTATTACGCCCAGAGAAATACCTTGAAGAATTACCGAGACTCCACGTCAATTTTGCGAAAAGTTTAAGAAGTTTGCAATTAAAATTGATGTGAATTCATAGTCATTCCACACGGTTTCTTAGAGTATGGAGAGTTCTGACAGTCTGTGACATCAGAAAATGTTGAAGCAATGTTGAGACATAATCAAAAAGTCACAATACCCGAAATTTCAGGTCATCTTTCAATGGTTCAGTTGTGACATGTGACGTATATACCACATGGCTCCCACATACGTCACATATGTGGGAGACATGTGTGGCAATATGCCACATATGGCTTCCACAGACACTACATATGTGGGAGACAGATGTGGCATATATATATATATATATACCACATGTATCTCTCACATATCCCACATATGTGAGAGACACATGTGACTCCCACATATGTGGAATATATAGGTATATGTGTAAATGTATGTCTGAACGACCAAATGAAGCTTCATTTCCAACAAATCTTTTCTTATTGTAACGTTAACAACGTTTATGTCGCAATGCTTAACATATATTTTTTACCTTGCAAATGTTTAAGATTATAAAATAGCTTCAATTGAAGAAACCCTGCAACTTATAGAAAAATTCCTGGATTAAAATGCATCAGTACAAAAGTAACCTCGTTGTTTGACTGTACTATTGATTCAATTCAGTCTGACGAAGAAATGGTACCTTTCGAGACACCTTATCAATAAATCTTAAAGCTTTTGAAACACCCTACTTTTTCAGTAGCCACAATCTCTCGCAAAGAAACTTTTGTAAACAATTTCAACATTCATCTCGCATCCAGCAGTAAACGGTGACATCGTTGACATTGTCCATAACACAATGTCCACCGAACGCATTTGACAAAAACGACCAGACTTAATTTATCGATTACTTTTGATTTCCAATTGTCAGTCTGTATAAACATAAGCACACAGGTACACGCTAGTATAATGTAATCTACATTCTTTATACTGCTAATTGAACATTGTTGACACTGCAAAGTGAAAGGAAATGAATGCTAAATATCAAAATGAAAATGATTAAGCCGGGGCGCAAAATGTTATTGGAGATAAAAGTGGGTGCTTTTCTGCGGGTCCTCGACATCTCTATTGATGCAGTGATCGAGCACATACGTGCATTTCCGTTCAACTTTTATTGAGTGCAAACAGCCGTTTGTACATACGACGAGCCAACAATTCACTTTAGCGGTGGACATCATCGAGTTGTTTGCCATGTTTTGTTATGCCGAAAAGTGTAGTCTTATTTTCGATTCTCTCATATCCGCGCGAATTTTTTGCTGACGTTATTGTTTCGAATTCACATTTTATCTTAATACCTTAATTTCGTGCACCGCAAACGACACGTGTGGTGGTGCAATGAAAAACGTGCCTTTCGTAAAATGGATTGCAGCGAAAAATTAAATGGACAATGCAACTTTTTTTACTAGGGAATTCAAATACAATATGCTACGTCCAACGGGAAAAGATTTTGACTGATATTTAGACAAATGTAAGCCACATTTTACCAACATATCACGTATATGAGGCACACATGTAGTATGTGGTATATGCCACATATGTGGCATATATCCACATATGTGGGAGACATGTGACATATTATATACGCCACATATGTGGGAGACATGAGGCATGTATTCCACATGTGTCTCCCACATATACCACATGTGTGGGAGACTTGTGGAATATATACCACATATATGGGAGACATGTGGCATGTATATCACATGTGTCTTCCACATATACGACATATATGGGAAACATATGTGACATATACCACGTATGAGGGAGATATGTGGCATGTATACCACATGTGTCTCCCACATATGCCACATATGTGGGAGAAATATCTAGCGTATATACTACATATGTCTCTTACACACGCCACGTATGTGGGAGACATGTGGCATGTATACCACATATGCCTCTCACATACGCCACGCATGTGGGAGACTTGGGGCATGTATACCACATGTGTCTCCCATATATACCACAGATGTGGGAGAATTGTGGCATATATACCACATATGTGGGAGACATGTGGCATATGTACCACGTATGTGGGAGAGATGTGGCATTTATACCACATGTGTCTCCCACGTATGCCACATATGTGGCATAGGTGTTATGGAAATGTATGCCTGTCCCATAACGAAACATGACAAATAACCTGAAAGATGTTCGAGAAATCCAGTGGATAAGTCGATACACTGCTATTTCACAAGAAGAGTATAGTTTACCATAAAATGTGCATAAAGGTGGAGGTTAGAAATGAGAAAGCCAATTGTGGCCGATGTCACTGTTGAAATTATTGTATCCGCAGGAGTGACCATACTGCTATCGCTGACAGTTTTCCTGAATCTTGTGGCAGAAAGTATGCCGACAACTTCGGAAGCCGTTCCTTTAATAGGTACCTATTACATTTTACCAGTATAGTTTTTATCGAGCTGTTCTTATTGATTTAACAGCAACGACAAACTCTCCATTTGACACCCGAAAATAACTATATTTTTCACGTTACGTTTTATTGTTTTCATATCTAAAACTCACCATAGCTTGGTTCTCAATAGCATTAGATAGTATTTCACGTGAATTCATTTGGATTAGACAATTCCACAACTGCATTTACGTTACTTATTGTGTTCAATACTTCCCACCACTCAGGACGAGAAATTTACTTTTCGACCAAATGTTTAGTGTTATTATTACGTCATTAACATTCATCATACGTTTTTTTAATTGAAAACGTTTTGAACGATGATCGTTATTGTTTAATATAATCCTTTTTTTATTTTGTAATACATTCTCAGTTCAGAAATCACTTAGGACCGCAACCAATAAGCATAACAACCACGAGTGATAAATGAAAAAAAGTATTCACATCTGAAAGTACGTTTAACGGGATATATTGTTCAATATCATTCAAGTTAGTCATTCCAGTATGGTATTAGCGACATATTGACACAATAATTGTATAGCGGATTAATGAAATGTCATGGACGTAACAGAACAATTGTTTCAGACGTCGGCGCGAAAACAAAATAAAACTGGGAATTCAATTTTGTCGTTTTTTCTTTAACGCTAAAACTACAGTACAGAACACAACAGCCACTTTTATGATATTACATCGAGCAGCATTATTGTACGATTCATTTATGGGGTCAATGGATAGTTGAAGACAAATTGAAATAATATACTGCACTGTTTTGACTGCACACTGTAAAAAAAGTAGTGGAAAATCCGTACTATATTATGGAAATCAGTTTTTGTAAAATTGCGGATAATTCCATTTTCCAATGTTGTAAGCGGGACTTTCCACGGATACTTTTCTCGGATTTCGTGAAGTTCCGCAACATTTAATTTATTTATTGTTTACCGTATTTATTGAAACTTACTTATTGTTTTACAATTAGGGCAATAAACAAGTGGGGAAAGTTAAGTGATACATAAAATTTACCATACAAGTATTACACATTTGTATGACGTTTTGTGTAATGTATAATTTATGGTAGTCATTTCTTTCATGTGATGTTTTACCCAATTGTCATGCATATACCACAATAATTGTGACAAAGAAATTGTTAATTTTTGTATTAAAGGATAGTTTACTCTGTTGTGTCTTACGTCCGAACATATCGATCGTATGCTGCCCTAATAAAAAAGTTGAGTTTTTGGAATATTTTCTGCCTGTGGCAGAAAATGGTTTTAGTTTCCCAATCCCTCGAAACCCAAATCCTCGTCATATTAATGTCGTGTACATAACTCATAAACATCAACGAAATTGAACAAAAATTCCTGCTTTTCAAATATCATTATTTACGTAGAGAAAGAAAAATCATGTTCAGTCCTACAACTCAAATTTTTTTATTTCCACCAAACAAAACGTTGAAGAGGTTGATTTCCGATTTGTAAGGGAACTTTTTGCACATTGGTACCCCTGTAGAACATAACATATTAAACAAATATTAGCTAGACATTTATATGTTACAAGTAATATACATATATTATACACATAATCAATACTTGCTCTATTAGGGTACGTCAATGCCACGTTCTCTTACCAACCTGAAGTTCGCCACTTTTCGAAACCTCTGCTGGTCAGTGAAATGTGGCCTTTTCGTGATTTTGTTGTAAAAATATCTGCAGGACAGGCGAAATTCAGCCATCTTGCACAATACATTATTTAATTCCAAGTAGTACAACTTTTAATTTCTCAGTCCAACCAGTCCTGAAGTTCATTTTAGCCAAAGCTTCAAAAGGCATACAAATTAACTCAATGTCGTTGCGTTTTGTCGAAGTTCGGTGTGTCTGAAAATGCATGCACGTTTTCGGAATACTCGATTGGTCGGATTTTGTCATTTTGAAAACGTACAAATGTCCTAAATGTTAAATTTAGGAAAGCTGTTTAATACATTGCTAGCGCATTTAATGCCAAATGAACCAAGTTTGGACGAAATCCGGGAGAAAGACGCCCACGACGACGAGATAAGCAATTTTTGTACGTCCATTTCAAATTACGTCTACTAAGGAGTTAATAAAAACTGATCCAACTCCTTTGTTACATTAAACGGAGCTGCGCTGCGTGTAAGTGTCGCGTGGCTACATAAAAGCGCAATCTCTAAAAAATCTCATTAAAAGAACACAATTAAACGAAAATAAATGAAACAAAAATTTCGTTCTTGTGGCTTGCTCCAATACCACGCTGCTTTTTAAACGTAGTCGGTTGAAGTTTTCTGTTGCAATTGTTTCACTTTTTCGATTTCATTTGCTATTGTCTGGCTATATTCCTATATTTCTTCATGTCTGTTTACATATGTACATTTTACAGACACATTTTACAGATCTCTGTCTTATAAGCGTATCCACAGTAAGCTACTCATAAGTTACTAATCCAACTAATGTACACTATTATTTCACGTACATTTGATTACATACAAAGCATCAATCGGTTGCACGGAATTATACATTCAATATTGGTGTTAGACTTCGACATTCAAACCTGAAAACCCGATAATATTACTGCGATTCGAATGTGCATAGTTGTATATCAAACCACGAACATCTTATATAAGTATGTTCCATAACCCACTTAGACGCGAAACAAACTGGATAGTAAAATGGCATTTTTAGGTTAACGTTAGAAAGGCATCTACAATGACCAGTTATTACTGATAACCACTCCGAAACTTACCCAGATGAAAAGTTATATATGTGGCAGACATACACACGTTGTCATATATGATGACATATATAATTACATATATAATGTCATACATGTTGACATATATGAGAAATATATGTACCATACATGGTGCATATATATATCAACTTATACGGTCCCATAGAGAGCAAAATATAGTTATAGTTCCATATATGATTCCATATGTGGTTCCATATATAATTTCATATATGGTTCCATATATGATTCCATATTTGGTTCCCACTATGGTTCCATTTATGATTCCATATATGGTTCCATTTATGATTCCATTTATGATTCCATATATGGTTCCAACCAAATATGGTTCCATATATGGTTCCATTTATGGTTCGAACCAAATATGGTTCCATATATGGTTCCAACCAAATACGGTACCATATATGATTCTATATGTGGTTCCATACATGGTTCCATATATTATTCCTTATATAATTCCATATATGATTCCATATGATTCCATGCATGGTTCCATCCAAATATGTTGCCATACAATTTTCATCTATGGTTCCATATAGTGCTCCATCCATAATATGATTTCATATATGGGTCCATATACGGTTCCATATATGGGTCCATATACGGTTCCATATATGGGTCCACATACGGTTCCATCCAAATATGGTGCCACATATGTCCATATGTAGACATATGGAACCATATACGAACTCATATACGGTTCAGTATATGAGTCCATATATAAATCCATATATAATTCCATATATAATTCCATATTTGGTTCCATATTCGATTCTATACATGGAACACATATGACACTATATATAATGTACTGCCATATATGTTAGCATATATGTCCATTTTTACCTGGGTTTATGGTAAAAATTGCTATTACGTGTGAAATAGGCAATATTGTCATCTGGATTTCACATGACATTCTTACCATCTAGAATTCTCAGTGTACTTATATGTATATTTTCACTTTCAGGAAAAGTTATCGTTCTATGTTGCTTAAAATCCGCTGAATTTCGTTGAGGATTTTATCGATTTGACATATGATACTTCTTTGATGTGAGAAAACTCTTAAGCCAATTGCGCCAGTTAATTCTATAATGAAATGACAGTCGAATTAATAATCTACATAATAAATATTTCTATATAAAAATAACAGTACAGCTTAAGTCTGTTGTACAGTTTTTGGATTAGACTGACGGGACCAATCTCTCAGGTAGTTTTCCGCGTTTTTTGCAACTCACTTACGTTTTTCTCGAAATTTATGTCTAGGCATTATAACGGGACAATAGTAATAGCAACCTCGATTGGAGGTTATTTTGATGAATTATTCGGAGAATGTTTGCAGATTTTACAGTAACGACATCTTTTTCCGATTATGGTCCTATAATTTTCGCATTCTTCAATACCACTCGTATGTTTAATAACTCGAATTTAATTCTGCTTCCCTCCACTGCGACTTAAAAATGCTAGCACTCAAAGTTGATCGTAACTGATTCAACGTATGTACGATTCTAGATGTAAAATACCAAATAAGCAATACAAATTACAGTATTTCTTGTATCACTTAGAAAAAAATTATTTAAATAGGCTGTCAAATATAATCGACTGTTCTTGTGAGAACTCAAAGTTTCAAGGTCAAATTGCCGAATTTTGCGAGACTGTGAAACTCACGTTTTACGATATTGATGTACGATTAACTTACAATACATCCACTCGAAAAACCAGTGTCTCCTTTTAAAACATTCACACGTCATTGGTATTTTTTGTCGTAAAAACGTTTCATAAAAACCGATACTTTTTTGTCACTTTTGTTGCACCAATATGTCCTCACATAAGACACTTGTTTTTATAGTGTTGTCGATAAACTGATATACATCGAATCGTATTTGGGATTAAGAAGAAAAAAGTTACTAGTAAGTGAAATGAATAGGTTTATATTCAAATGTGCTGACGCATAGAAGACAAGTGTTTTAAATGTGGAATGTATCTGCAATCCTAAATATATATATTTGAACGGGTTGAAAAGTTACTTTCCAACCACTATATTCAAATGTGCAGAGAGTAACTGAACTGCACATCCATAAACCATTATTTTCGTGCGCATAAACAAACAATGTTGGTAAGTTTTCAACTTTTACTTCTTAAAAATATTACAATCAATTTAGAACTTTTTGCGGGTATAAAGTACGAAGTAACGGAATTAATTTACGTTTTGTAACAAAAGTTATTCTTCGAAACTCAATTACAAATAAACTTTTATTTGAAAATAAATTAACAATATTCTGAGTTTATTTATGTTTTGGAATAAAATGTTTCGTTGGGATATATTTCCATTTATTATTGCGTTCACATAACCTAAACCTAAAAACTGTAAATAACATTAATATCATTTATATAATTCGATACATTATATTATATGGGGTATTTATGTTCCCCATAATATAATGTATTGAATAAATAAGAATTTTGATATGTTTCTTCGATTCGTCTCGAAGTGGTTTTTTTTCTTGTTTTGTGCTCAAAACAGACCGGAAATGTAAAACGACGGCATTTGAACACCAAAAATTAATTTCGGATTTTCGTCTAGCTAAAATTCAAGTTCAATAATGTTAATAATTTTGCTTAAGATTCGTTGATTCTTATAGCCTTTTGTTTGTTTTATTTATTTACGTTTTTTAACTTGCGAAGTTGTTGCGATGATGTTCCATTCGGTACGGGCTCTCAATAAAAAAAATGTAAAACTTAATTTAATCCACCAATGACCCAAAATGAAAAGAGTAAACGGAGTAAGCGAAAACACTTTGCAATAAAACAGTTAAACACTAAGGTTTATCGAAAAAAAAGATTTTGACGGCTAGGTTTTGAAATGAGAAAACACGGAAAAAATTGATTTTTTCCGTTCTTCAGGACATCATCTTTTTAGCTTTTCCATGTAATGACATTATAGACTAACATTCTGGGAACAACATATCCAGCCAATTCTGACCAAGAATTTCAGAGATATAACCGATGTACTGAAAAAGTGTTAAAAATAGCATTTTTGAGGGCCTCGTGCACCCTCAAAAACTTTTTAAAACAAGTTTTATTGATGTTCCGTATGTTTTTGCATAAAAACTATCATTTTAGGACTCAGCCAGTAAAATCTATTCTTTTTCGATACATCCTAGTATACACATTTCCCGACAATTGTTGTAATAAAATTAACTTAGTAACGAGATAAGAATGGCGTGACGACCCATCAGAGAATAAAATTGTCAAGTTAAAATTGTATTTTAAATGAGTTTTAATTGTTACTGAAAGCTTCTGTAAATTTAATTAAGAAATGAAGTCATCTATAATGTGCAGATGAGAATCTCAGTTGCCTTTACTAAGTTACCTCATTTTTTCTTATTTTCACCAAGTTCACCTTCAACACATCCACGTCCAGCGTTACGACAATAACTGCTTTTACATAACCTAAAAACAAACAATGTTTTGTTTTTGGGATATGTAACATATTTTAGGTTAAAACAAACTGCTGTTACATAACTTAAAAAACAGGTAATGTTTTGTTTTTAAGTTATGTAACATATTTTTAGGTTAAAAACGAACT
>JABFPB010000049.1:0-66946 GCA_022817645.1 Ceratoteleas bidentatus
CGTACCTTTCTTCAAAACGCATTTGTCTTTATTAACTTCAAACCCTCTATTGCAAGTACATTTGCCCCACTTGCAAGATGCATCTTCAACTTGGCAGTTATTAAAATAGGCACAGTCTCCTCCCAGTCCAACTAAAAAATCCAACAAATTGTAAGTCGAATAGTGTTTACGTTAATTAACACATTTTTTTATTTTGTGCCGTACCTTTCTTCAAAACGCATTTGTCTTTGTTAACTTCAAACTCTCTATTGCAAGTACATTTGCCCCATTTACAAGATGCATCTTCAACTTGGCAGTTATTATCATTGGCACAGTCTCCTCCCAGCCCAACTAAAAATACCAACAAGTATTATTCTAATTATTGTAAGTCCAATAAATTTTACGTTAATTAACACATTTTTTTAATTTTGTACCGTACCTTTCTTCAAAACGCATTTGTCTTTATTAACTTCAAACCCTTTATTGCAAGTACATTTGCCCCATTTACAAGATGCATCTTCAACTTGGCAGTTATTATCACTGGCACACTCTCCTCCCAGCCCAACTGAAAATACCAACAGTTTGTAAGTCGAATATTGTTTACGTTAATTAACACATTTTTTTATTTTGTACCGTACCTTTCTTCGGAACGCATTTATTTTTGTCAGATTTCGCTTCAAACCCTTTATCTGCTTTGCAAGAACATTTGCCTTCTTTACAAAATGCA
Source organism: Ceratoteleas bidentatus (assembly GCA_022817645.1). Taxonomy (NCBI): domain Eukaryota; kingdom Metazoa; phylum Arthropoda; class Insecta; order Hymenoptera; family Scelionidae; genus Ceratoteleas; species Ceratoteleas bidentatus. The sequence continues at coordinate 707 of JABFPB010000049.1, forward strand.
TCTTCAAATTGGCAGTTATTATCATTGGCACAGTCCCCTCCCAGCCCAACTAAAAATACCAACAAATTGTAAGTCGTATAATTTTTACATCAATTAACACATTGTTTTTTATTTTGTACCGTACCTTTCTTCAAAACGCATTTGTCTTTATTAACTTCAAACCCTCTATTGCAAGTACATTTGCCCCATTTACAAGATGCATCTTCAACTTGGCAGTTATTATCACTGGCACAGTCTCCTCCCAGTCCAACTGAAAATACTAACAATTTACATCTTGTCGAATCTTGTTTACGTTACTTTATCCTTTTTTTTATTTTGTACCGTACCTTTCTTCAAAACGCATTTACTTTTGTCTTTGTCTACGGCAAATCCTTTATCTGCGTCGCACGGATTATATATGTTGCCTTTTTTATAGAATGTTACCAGTGGTGGTGGTATGGCTGTAATAATTGAAACAACTCAATATTAGAATATATTCTAATGTCGAGGAATACTATTGAAAAATTGGCATCTTTTGTACGTAAAGTCTCAGTTGGGTAGACTATGTAATCGCTAAACCGATTAGCTTTCTTCTTCTTCTTCTTCTTTGTCTAAGGTTTGTTGGGCCTGGGCGTGATTAGCCCAATATGCCCATAAGCATCTTTATCACTTTTATTTTGTTATTTTGTTATCACTTTTAATTTCACGTTTGTTTTTGTTCTTTTGTGTGTGCCACGTACAGCGACGGATCTCAACGGAATACAAAATGGAGGGGAATTGGGAATGGGACAGGAAAAGGGGACACGTAAAGGTAATTGGAAAGGTCTTCTGTACTCTTTAAAATGATACGTATACAACATGATGATTGTCTTTTTGTAGTAAATCCGTTTGATGCAACGTTAAATATCTCTCAGTAATCGAACATCCCCATGAAACAATTAAAACCAATATTCTGAAACATAAAACTGTAATTATGTTTCTACAGTACATTTCTATGCGCCTCACACGGGAAACATCACGAATCGGGAAACGTCACGAATAGCGCGTGAGTGTGTGTGTGTGTTTGGTTCGGATATATTAAAGCCTCGAAAATCGCCTGATAGTGTTAGTACACATGCATTAGCGAGCAAAGGGTTAAATGAGCGTTACTCTTTAGCATGATTAGCAAGCTTCGAATAATAAGCAAAAATAACGATTTTAGTACTGCTTAGTCTGCTAGTAAATCGGGCTAGGTGTAGTCAAAAATGACAAATATTGTTTTTAGAAAACAATATAAATCTTAATTTATTGACGCAATTAATAAAGTCTCAAAAAGTAAAACAAAAAAATATTGTTTGATTCGAGTTTTGAACTCCCGGCTCGCTCGTCGGAAGTCGGGTGTTGATCTGCTGAGTTGAGGGTGGCCGGATGTCCATGAAAAGCTGCATCGATGTGGAAAAGGGCAAGGCAGAGCGAAAGAACCGCGCAGGAGAATTAGAAATGCCAGTGAAACCGCTTTACGGGTCTAAAATCGAGATGTCATAAGGCCTAACCTCAAAACTGTGTCCTCATATCATGGCTTAACCTCAAAGTTACCTAATCTCACGATCTAACCTCAAAATTTCCCTTATATCACGACCTAACCTCAAAGTTCGCTTTATATCACGGTCTAACCTCAAAGTTTGACCGACTCTGAGGGGGGAAAGGGAGTGAACAAAAGAAGGCAAAAATATTCAATTTTTATTAGTTCTCGGTTGTTGCTCAACCCAGAACTTGCCTTCACCTTACCTTTGTTAAGGGGCGAAGGCGCCGAAAAATCCGCACGTGTCAAGGCGGCCGTGAAAAAAAGAAGTCGCGTTAAAATCGCGAGGCGAAAAAAGCGACACGTCTGTCGACGCACGGCGCGTGTTGGGATTACGTAGCCAAAGATAAGCATGCAAATTAGGGTTTGCTTTGATTGCATGCTTTGTATTCGATATAAATTCATTTCTGAGTAAAACTTTTATTTTCGAGTTTTCAGGTGCAGTTCTGAACAGAATATTTATTTAACATTTCTATAATATTTTTATAACATTTTTATCATATTTTTATAATATTACTTTAATACTCAAAACAAATTTATAAAAAAATTATTTAAATAATTCGTAGTGCCACGTAGACAATTATTTTTCTACAAATCAGTTGAAAAAACTTCCTTACCATAGCGGGGAATTGATCCCGCATTCTTTGCCGCAGAAGTCTGAAAGCTCTGGAAGTATAACGACTTTGACCGAATGGTTATGCTTTAAGACTTCTATGTCAAAGCACACGGGATCAAGTCCCCGTTATGGCAAGGAAGTTTTTTCAGCTGATTGGTTGAAAAATGTTTATCTACGTGTCCCTGCGAATTATTAAAATAATTTTGTTTTAATTATTAAAGTAATATTATAAAAATATGATAAAAATGTTATAAAAATATTATAAAAATATTAAATAAATATTACAGTAACTTTATTAGCCGGACATATAACGTTCCTGCAACATTAAAATAATATTATTGAATATAAAAAAATGTTTTAGAAATATTTTTAAGAATATTTTAAACATATTTTTTTAAATATTCCCACACTATTGTAAAAATATTATTCGCTGAGAGGCAGGATATAATATTTATCAACATCCTGTCTTGAGTAAGGTTCTATGTAGTCATGTTTTAAAATATTAGTATTGTTAGGGATGGCCGATAATTTTGATAAATAAAGCGCTTAATCACAAGGATTCGCGCTCGTTCTCGTTTTTTTTATTTTATAACCGATGAATTTTAATAATTATTGCCAATGTTAATTATATATCTTGGGTCTTGAGTGGGTCTTCGTATTTATTCATTATCGCTGTTCTTGTTCACGGCCTCTTTTGCGTACTTTTGCCTACGTCGTTTCGCACACGTTCCTTATAATATTAGTAAAAACGCTAAACATTCTTTTATGGTGCGGCATGGCAATGGTTTTTGCTGATATTGATAAATCGCGACGCGATCAGTGCGAAATTTTTCACGATTCGTAGCCGAGTGGCCATGCCTGGAACATGGCCATTTCCATGTACGTAAGATAAAAATCAACATATTCCTCAACCAAGAAAAAAGTATGTTTGCAAACAATAGAATTTTCATAATGTTGCTAAGAATATATTACTTAAATTACACGAAATAGAAATAAAATTGCAAAGAAATTATGTTGGCTTGCTTGTATTGAAAGTTAACCTAAATTACGGACCTGTTTTCTCCAGAGGCGACCCAATACTTATTTAATTGCACTTACCGGTACATGATAAAATGAGAAACGATGCGTAACACCACAATACAATTTTAATCGCGTGCCGCATTTTTCACTTATTATATTAGTACCGTTTATTCGATGTCTATCGAAATCAATATGTATCGAAGCTTATCATTAACGTTCGAGGCAATCTGGTCCGTTATCAAAGCAAGTTTTTGTACGACAAGCGAACGGCACCAGGGGGGGGGGTACACTCCCACATAATATTTTCGTAGAGACAGATTAGTTCTCCGAACCTCCTGCAGAAGCGCGGAAGCGACGGAATTCAACAAGGCGACTGATTTGAATGAGGTTAATGAATCTGAGCTGCACAAATGAACTGAAGTAAAATGACAGGATTGTCGATCGTAATGATAAATAAATAACACATGTTGTAATAAATGAGTTATGAGGGACATCACAAAAAATGCTTAAAAACCAATGAAAATAAAATTTGATTTCATAAATCTGAATCGTTTAATGATACAGTTTTAATATAAAAATGTATTGTAAATGTAATTTAAAACCCTTTACGAAGTCATAACACAAAAAATTAAGAAAATTGTAATATAAATTCTCAAGTAAATAACCGTAGTATTTAATCACAATGAACATGGTAAAATTATAAATGAATAAAAATGTTTTGTTGTTTCGGCTAATAGTTCGTTCAATTCAATATTTACTTCACTTTGAAAATATTTTATTTCTTTAATTTTAGCCTGATAAAAAATGTATAAAAACTTTTAGAAAACTATTGGGATCTGACGCCCATCTACGCGCCATCTGGTGGGCATTTCTAGAAGTAGAGGAAGTATAAGCCATAACACGCGCAGTATACGGGTTTTTCCGTAAAATTCAATATTTATCAAAAAATTACAAATTATATTCGATCAAAGAGTGAAAAGACGAAGTGAATGATCACTTGTGCAGTACACGGATGTCAAGTTTAATTAGTTTGACATTTTAACAACTATTTCCGCACTCGCAAAAAAACTGAACAAATTTCAATATTTCCGATGTTATGAATTGCAATTTTAGCGACTTCAGCTAGTGGATTTTTATCAGAAGTTCTAAAATATAAAGCACATTTTTTTTCTTTACATGATATCCAATTATCTTTCAGTTCTCATCGCGGGAACATGTCAAATTACTTCATACATTATCTTTCGATTAATTCTAAATTTTGTATTTAATTTACATAATGATATTAGATATATATTTATAAATTAATAATTTACTATATTATTAATTTATAAAAATGTGAAAATATTATTTAAATGTTGTATGATTGTATGGGAAATGTATGCATTTTTTTGGAGATTTTTATTTGAAAGAAATGTTGATGGTTTGTATTATACACAGTTTTTAATGCAAATTTATTTACAGAATGAAGTAAAAAAATATGATACATATTTCGTCATCGATTTTTTGACAGAGTCAACTCATGTAAGAGTCGTAGATCACTGTCACTTACAGGGTGAGGTCCGATCATGAAATTATGGTCTGGCGATTGCGACTTCAGCACGTCTTTCAGCTGTTGACTGTTAAGTATTAAGGAACTAACTGTTACAGGCACGAGATTGGCTTTTTGGGCAAGAATTCCTGTTACAAAAAACAATATGAATCAAAATTACATTTTTTAAATCTATTAGATTAAAATTAAAAAAATTCGTCTCAAACATTTCAAATTGTTGTTCATAGAATTTTAAGTAATAATTTATAGTAGTATTCTTGTAATTTCTCGTTAGAAAGTGGTTTTCAAGGTCAAATTTGGAAGAGTGCGACGCTCACTGAGAGCACTTTCATTGATCAATAAGGCAAACATTTTCGTCGCCTTTCGACTTATTGCGAATAATTGCACGCACGAGAGCAAAATTATGAAAATTACAGGCCAAACAATCGTTTATGTACGTGAACGAGATCGAGACAATTTCGATGGCTGGGTGAAAGAAGATGCCGTTTCAGAAAGGGCTCGAAGAAGGTGCCATTTCGGCCCATACATTTTAAATGGGTCGAATTGGCACTTTCTGAAAAAATTTCCAACCTCGAAACCGAGACGAAATTTGACGTGTCACTTTCGTCCCGCTTGTCAAATTTCGTCCCTCATTTCTCGGTTGAAAATTTGTCGTTTAACGGCGAACGCATGTGAAAAAATATCGTGTGCGACTTCGGACGAAAATTGATGAACTCTGACGAGTGTATTTGCGGCCCTCGGCTTCGCTTCGGACTGCAAATCCACTCGTCAGAAATCAACTTTTGTCCCTAGTTGCACTATATATTATTTCACACATCCTAAAATACGGATACATCACTTTCTTTTTTGTTTTCTTTGTTTTGTTTTTTTGTTTTTTTTTATTTCTTTCATTCCGTTTGTTTTGTTTATCTTTCCTTTTATTTTTTTCTTCAATTTATTTAGATTTGTTTTCTTTTTTATTTTTTGTACCGTTTGTTTTCCTTATCTGTTTATATTTTTTTCATAATTTTGTTTTCATTATTTCATCTTCACTCCTTCGTTTTGATGACACGTTAATATCTTACGTCAGAACTAGACAGTGACCTTGAAAACCAATAACCTTTCCCTCCCGCTTCTTTGTCATTTGTTTGCAAACAAAACAAGTGACTCAGACGTACCGGTGATGAGCACGTCTTCCAGCTTGAAAAACCTGGCGTGCTGGACTTGTCTGTAGAGAGCAAAGACAGTGTCGACGGAGTACATGACCGCCCAGCCGCTGCAGAAGTTCGGGTACACGTCATCCGGATACTCCTTCCTGGTGACTCGCCACTTGCTGAACCGGGACCGGATCGGTGGTTCCTGGTAGTTAAGTTTGGCGCAGAACAAAAATCTTCGAGCCCCATGGGGTGAAATACTATAACGGAGGAAGTGCAACACCCGGGGGATGCTGACGAAAACGTCGTCGTCGACTTTCAAAACATACTTTGCACCTAGAACAATCAGTAATTTAGGTCTTCTGGGTAGATATCCGGAAAATGTTGTAGGGAAACCTAGAGAATGCCATCTAAGAGTAGGATAGGAAGTAGGATAGGAAAGATACTTAGGAGTTATAGTAGAAAACCTCCTAGGAATCTTTACAGAAAGATGTTAAGGTCCATCTAGGGATCATCTAGAAACCATTGTAGGAATCCATTCAGAAGATATGGAAAAATCCCTACGTAGGTTCCCGCCTATGCGTCCATAAGAATTCGCCAGGGACTCTAGTTGCTCTAGAAACCTTCAATCCAACCCTATTCATTCACTCTCACCCACGCAATTTACCCTGGCATTTGTACGTGATCCACTTGAGCGCCATCGCGTGCTTGTAGGTCAAATTGTAGTAAGTGTCCTCAAAGTTTCCCTGCAGCATGTCTCCATTATCCAGACCCTCCTGCCGGATATCCGCATCGTGCTCCCTCGAAGATCCCAACAAGTACAAAAATTTGACCTCTGGAAAACGCGCTCCCCAAGTCTCCCGGATCAGCCTCCTCCTCGCGAAGTTACCCGGAGCGGAGACAATCAATACCAGCAGCAGAGGAGCTGCGTGCTCACAGAGGTCGTTGTCTTGGATGAAAGAGAAATCGCGTAGATCCAGGAGGTGCCACCAATCTTCACTTGGTAGATCTGCCGTTGGATCAGCGATGTCGATCGGATCCGGTAGCACGAGAAAATAGGGGCTTCCCTCTGGTGGAGGTCCTTTTAAGAATCCTCTCGTAAAGATCATACCCTCACCGATTATGTAGGAGAGGATCTGGCAGAGCTGGAGAATTAGCAGGATGCCTAGGAGCACTGTTCCGCTGAAGAGCGTTCCCAGAAGAAACTGTTTCGGACCCATTGGGTGTCTAATAGTACTCTGGGAGAATGATCACTTGGAACGAAGGTTTTAGAACTTCAGAGACTAAAGTTCATTAATACTCGCCAAAGCAAGATATTAACTTTAGAGAATTCCGCCAAAGCAGAATTCGTTCATTTATAGTAATCGTTTAATAGAACAGCAGATCCAAAATTGTTTAAAAATCAAATAAAAATTGTACACGAAAAAAAATTGAACCAGTACAAGCAAATTTTTACCTGATTTAGATAAACTGTATGGCTGTTATGGGTACAAGCAAACTGTATGCCTGATTCAGTCAAATACATTTCCCTATCATGCGTCATGAGAATCGGACAAACGGTTTAGATGAACCATATCTAAAACGGTTTAGATGATACTCTGTTTGACTGATTCAGTCAAACTGCTTATTAAAAATACATAACTTACAGGAGAATTCTACTATTTACAGTTTTGTGAATCAAATAAATTTGCTAGTCTAGCTTGAAAATAAATTCTGACAGCTGTACAAAGAAACATCTACATATTCGGATTTAGCTAATACGAAGATTTTGAATGACAAATAGTTTAATTCAATTTAAACGATATTATTTTAATATAAAATGTACTTACAGTTGGTCCAATTCAATGTCGAAATGTCGTCATAACAGGTATCAACTATTTACTAGATGGTACAACTAATAACTATTGCTCTATTCCCACTGCTTACACGTTTGTTTATAATGTACAGTGTTAGGATCGCGCGGGTTTAGCTTTAACTAAACTCAGATTCGATAATTTTTACTATTTATTCGGCACTAAGTATTGATTGAGATAACAGGTTTCGGCACTCGATAGTAAGTATTAATGTTCGATAGATAGCCGGTTTGATAGCCGGTCGTGAGGATATTCCCTCGTTTCGGACGGTTCGTGAGGAAAACCCTGCAGGTCCCAGTTGGGACTGCTATTTATCAGTTGTTGGCATAGGGCTCGCGTTTTTGGAGGAGAACGCTGAGCATGTATATTTCTTTGACTTGCAACTACCCAAAAGTTGCCCTGTGGGCAACCCTCAGTGATTTCCCTCAGTCAACGATGTGAAGAATGGCGATCTTTCGCAATATACGGGTAGTGGCAAGTGCAAGTTTGGTTCGCGCGGGGCATCGGTTTTTAGAAAGAGTGAGACTGTCTAAATTTCAAGTTGACTTGGCTAAGTCATTACGGTAAAATTATTTTGTTGATACCGAGGTGCGGCGAAACTGTGATAAAAAATTAATATCCAATCCGATGTGCAGCGAAATATTATCGCGGGAATTTTATCAGTATAATATCTATCCGAGGTGCGGCGGAACATTTTTTATCTATTGAAGTAACAATATGCGGCGGGTCATTAAAAATATCGAAAGGTCCAATTTGCGGCGTATTACAATTTGGGCGTGCATTGGGCATATCAATTTATTTAACAAGTTTTATTTAAACAGTTTTTCGATTATGAATGAAAAGTTTTTATAAAATTAGTTTTTCAAAACGGAATCAAAGCTTCATATTTTTTGAAATATTAAACATTGTTACATTATGTTTGTATAAAAACATTTATGTCACAAATTTAAATATAGCGTAATTCATTTCAAAGCTGTAATATAAATTCTACGTCGAGTTATTTATGAAAAATTAATCTCTCGCTTCTTGCAAAGAATTATTAAATTAGCCGTAACTCATATTTCATATATAATCCATATACTTTGATCAAGTTGAATATATTTGTATAATTTTAGAATCGTATAACAAATTTTACGAATGAGTCAAATCGTTTTATTGCACTGTACACTAAAAATTCGACTTTATTTTATTAGACTGAGTGAAAAATTGGTTAAATGGTGTAGATAAAAATGTATACATTAACATAGATTTGTATTAAATATGCATTATTATTATTAAATGTTCGTGTCATAATCAATCAACGACATTTCGTTAAATATTTTTATCCCTTTAAGTGAAGCAAACGAAACACAATTGTTTTGACAAAATTCACTGGTGAATTGGGGTTTGATATGTGGACATAGTGTTATAGTTTGACATGCGGTATATCAAAATTGAAAGGAAATAAAACGATTTTCAAAATAAAATATTGGACATTTAAATAAAAAAATATCTAAAAAATTAGTTACTTATTTCTAATTTATCGAAGAAAGTTTACTTCATGGGGAAACTATAATGCAAATAGTAAAATCAGAATAAATTTAAATTCATCAAGAATTGTCAACGAAACAGCCTCAAGGCACACGAATAAAAATATCAATCAGAAGTGATATTTTGCATACTTTTCGAACACATGTAGTTTTGTCCTGGGTATCTATTTCGTATTCTTTTTCGCAGGAACATTTATTTGATTCGCACGTTACATGTTCTCCTTGACAAATTTCACCGTGGGAACAATCTTCACCCAAATGAACTGAAAATATCAAAAATTAGTATGTATAAAATATCATTCACGTTACTTCCCAGATAAAAAATGCCATTAGGATTAGTGCTAAATATACTTATGACGTTTCTAACAGTACTTTGGAAGATTTTGTACAGGAGTTCGTATGTGATTTTTTAGTTTATATGTAATTGCAGATTCTGTTGGTTCGTAATTATGTATTTTCATTTGAAACTAAGACCTAATTTTTTCTAGAAGGTTTTGTGGGTGTTTTCTATATATCTCTAATGGTTTTTGCTGAGATTTTTTAACTGAAATCCCTATCAGCAAAGAATATTATTCAATATTTCTATAGTGTTTCTGTAATATTATGCGGACATTCAATATTACAGTAATGTTATATATATTATAGATTAAATAATATTTTTGCTGATAGGGATAACAATGTTTAGGATTTTATACGTTACCTTTCTTCAGAATGCATTTAGATTTGTCGTTATTCGCTTCAAACCCTTTCCTTGCGTCGCAAGAACATTTGCCTTCTTTACAAGATGCATTGGGATCTCGGCACCCTTCACCATGGTGGCAGTCTTCCCCCAATCCAACTGAAAATATCAACAGTTGGTATTTGCATGTCGAATCTTGTACACGTTGTTTAAATATTTTTTATTTCATACGTTACCTATCTTCCAGACACATTTAGTTTTGTCATAATTCGTTTCAAACCCTTTATCTGCGTTGCAAGAACATTGACCTTCTTTACAAGATGCGTTTGGATCTGTGCAGCCTTCACCATTCGAACACTTTTCTCCCAGCCCAACTGAAAATACCAACAATTTGCATGTCGAATCATGTTTACAATATTTAACAGTATTTCTCCTTTCGCATATAGTACCTTTCTTTAAAACACATATGTGTTTGTATTTATCTTCTTCAAACCCTTTATCGGCGTTGCAAGAACATGTGCCTGCTTGACAAGATGCGTTTGGATCTGTGCAGCCTTCACCATTCGGACACTTTTCGCCCAGTCCAACTGAAAATACCAACAATTTGCATGTCGAATCATGTTTACAATATTTAACAGTATTTCTCCTTTCGCATACCGTACCTTTCTTCAAAACGCATTTAGTTCTGTCATAGCTCGCTTCAAACCCTTTCCATGCGTCGCAAGAACATGTGCCTGCTTGACAAGATGCGTTTGGATCTGTGCAGCGTTCACCATTCGGACACTTTTCTCCCAGTCCAACTGAAAATACCAACAATTTGCATGTCGAATCTTGTTTACATTATTAACACTTTTTCTTAATTTATACCGTACCTTTCTTCAAAACGCAACCTGTTCCGTCATAATTCGGTTGGAACCCTTGATCTGCGTTGCAAATATTATAGACATTGCCTTTTTTATAGAATGTTTCTGGCGGTGGTATTGCTGTAATAATTGAAATAACTCAATATTAGCATATATTCTAATGCCGAGGAATACTATTGAAGCATTGGCATCTTTTATACGTAAAGTCTCAGTTGGGTAGCCTATATAATCACTATACCGTTTAGCTTTCTAATTCACTAAAATGTGTAGTCAGGTAATTCTGCAATCAATAATCTTGCGTCGTATGTCTGCAATGTGTAAATCTAAACCTTGACAAACTGGTCGCTGGATGCAATTTTAATTTAGTATTTAATTTTAGTTCTGAGCTATTTGTATGAATTTCAGCTAATTCAAAAGTATATTTATAATTTTTGCACAATTCTCCATAAATCAGGATATATTTATCAACAGGCTGACTTGAGTAAGGTTCTATCGACACTGTAAAAATAAGTGTTTTGTTTTCAAACGTTTGGTGTAGTCGATTTTGAAACACTTTCATGCGTTTTAAATGTTCTCATAAGAATTAACATGCGGAAATTTTAAACACTTGATTGTGTTTGAAAATCGACTACACCAAACGTTTGAAAATAAAACACGTAGAACTGTAGTTTTTAGAGTGGAGTCATGTTTTAAAACATTATAATGTGCAACCAAGGCGAAATGTTTTCATTTCTATGCACGTAAGATAAAAATCAACATACTCCTCAACCAAGAAAAAAGTATGTTTGCAAACCATAGAATTTTCATAAGGTTGCTAAAAGTATATTAGCTTACAGTACGAAATAGAAATAAAATTGCAAAGAAATTATGTGTTGGCTTGCTTGTATTAAAAGTTAACCTAAATAACGGACCTGTTTTCTCCAGAGGTGACGCATAATTATTTAGTTGCACTTACCGGTACATGATAAAATGAAAAACGATGCGTAACACCACAATACACTTTTAATCGAGTGCCGCATTTTTCACCGATTATATTAATACTGTTTATTCGATGTCTTTCGAAATCAATATATATCGAAGCTTATCATTAACGTTTGAAGCAATCTGGTCCGTTATCAAAGCAAGTTTTGTAGCCAACGGCACTATTTTTAAATGGGAGCCTAATGTAGACTCGGCTATGTTTTTGATACCGACAGTTAAATAGATTTAATTTTGTTTCCGGAAGTTTACAACTTTGGTCTAATTTTTCTAATCGATAAAAAATATTGACAAAATATTATATTGGGCAACTAGGGAGGAAAGTTGATGACAATTCATTGTCCAGTTGCAGTAGTATTAAATCGGATTTTACAATTGACCTGTAAGATTTGAACTTTGTGTATTCGCGTATTTAGCTTCGCCGTCCCTCTCTCCCCTCAAATTGTCGTAAATCTCGCGGCAATGGCAGTCGGCAGAAGCCCCGCGGAACTAATTTACGAGGGTTCGTGTGAAAAAGTGCAGCACATCGGCAAAAATTTCCATTACATTTTTAGGTTAGCCGCGACTTGGCGGAATTGTGGCGCAGACCTGCCGCGTCGAATTCGAGGATCGCACGTTGAATTATGTATCGTCGTTTGGGGTTTTTGTAGGGGCCATTTTTTCGTTGTTTCGTACTTGTTTTTTCGGGAAAAAAGAAAAACAAAAGTATATTCTAACATGATAGATTAATTTGTTTACCTTGCCCATGTCTCGCTAGCGATCTTCCGTTCGCCTGATCGGTGACATATACGGGGTGTTCCATTATAATCCGCTAGTAGCGATTTCTCGAAAAAGGTGCATCGGATCGAAAAGTATTTCGAATCGAAAGTTTGATTGTTTCGAGGGGGCATCTCATAATGTCAGACATTCTTTCCCTTATGTAAAATAATCATGGGTTCTCATCGTTTCTTTAAAGCAACTATGCGAACGAGAGGGTTAAATCTGATAACATTTCCATGGCGAATATCTCAAATTTCGAAAAGTGTTTGTTAGAAAAAAAAATTGTAGTTAACGAGACGAAAAGATTGTAATAAAATTGCCTAAAGGTACATTATTATTCAAATAATATACAAATTAGTTTGTTGGCCCCTTAATTATACTCTGGACGTTGGAACTACTTTAAATGTAGAATGATATCGTGTTTTATTTTCCTGAAATTGAAACTCGCGAATACAAATATTTCGCGGAAGTACAATTTATTATTCACAATATTATGAATGAAATGATGAAGGTATTAATGTTCGTACAGATATGATTAAATCACGGAATATGCGAGAGGAGCATTTATGTCGATGAAAAGGCCCACCCGATACTAGTAAAAATATATCACGGTTTTCATAAGAAAAAAAATCTATTGACTTTCGCGATAAAAAATTAATCAGTGCATGACGAATCAAAGCTATTAGGCTGATTAAGCTATCAGTTGTGGATTCAACTCGGACATTATTCCGTGGCAATACACTGTATATTGTGAATTCGTTGAGTCCTTATCACAAAAAGATCTGATTATTTTATTAATAGTTTGTGCTTGTTCCCGATTAAAGTCAGTCGAGGCTGTATCTCAAGTGTTAGAAATAATCGCTTTCGGTGACAGCGATTATTCTCTACATTGTAAAATATGTGGAAAATTCCATCGGATTTTATGTTAAATATTACTGAAAGTTACGACCGTTATGGAAAAGTACACGGTATATTACGTAATTTTACGAAAAGTACGCAAAATATTCCACCAACGAAAATGGACTACATTTCATAATATTTTTCATAATATTCTACCTGAAACGGAATTTTACGCTAACATTTCGTTATTTTTCAAACAAATGCAGAATCTGTGCCAAAAGTTCCATCAGAAGTTTGGTTATCTCGACTGCGGATATGTTCATGTTCTATAAATCAATGAAAAAAGTTTAAATTCCAGGTTATGTATGCTCGAATCTTGTTTTCTACAATTCCTTTTTCTACTCACTTTTTTTAAACACAAGGAATATAAATCATTATGTGTAGATAATGAATTATATTCATTATCTAAACACACAAAGTTTAAATTTTTTTATAATTAATGGAAAGACGATTTGTTTGTTAGCAGCTTTGAGTTTAAGCGACAAACGACAAAAACACAGATTTACATTAAATAAATCAAACATAACCGACTGTTTGGTTGATTTTATGGACAACCAAATGAGCGGTTATATTTACTGAATGAGCGGTTATGTTTACTGAATGAGTTAGTTACTTGTTACAAATGTTATTTCTTTCGAATTTAACCTCGCAAAACGTTTTGCTTGCTACATTAGCCTAACAAAAAATACATTTCACATACATTTAATCAAAACAAAATCAGTCAAAATATTGGAGAAACAAGAAACGAAACTTTTTCCGGATTCAAGACTCTTTAAATAATAAAATGAATGTAAACATTGCGCCGGATTCAATAAACTAACCGGCGAAACAACGTGTCGTCGCGAGTTTAGCGCATGCGCAGATGGAACTTCGGTTCTGGTAACCGACCTGTTCGGTCCATAAAATCAACTTAAATTTTCGGTTACGGTAACCGAACTTATAAATTGATAATGGTAATCGAACATTCGGTTGTTTTAACGAACAATTTCGGTTAACGTAACGAAACGTCAAACAACGAAAAAATGTTCGTTACGAAAACTGGCGCGTATTTTTCTGAGTGCAGGGTTATTTTCACAACTTACTACTTTGCTGCGTGTATGGTTGCCTACTCGTCGATGTGTAGGAGCAAAAAAAATAATTTTTCACTAATTTATACACCATCTTATTCCCCATCTATGTTTCTCATTCATCAACTACATAGTGTAAGTTATCTTCCACGTGACATACGTCATCGTGACTGACCTAGAATTTTAAATATGTCACAAAAATTGACATATGAAAAATTATGATATTTTAAGTCGTGATATTTTGATTCGTGGCAATACATCCCTACCTACCCGTCGACCACAGCCTCCATATCCCTCCACCCCAAAATCCACTCATCCCGAGATCGCCTTCTCCGTCTTCGAATCGAGCCAATCATGCGCGAATCGTCGCACTCTTAATCGCGTCAATTCGCATTAGGCGTCGCAACCCTTTACAAAGCGTGAACATCCGAAACTCGCTTGCCAGATTACCACGCGCGACATCCAAACGGTTTCCCGCGGATGACCGGCGGATAAGTCGGTCGTCGTCGATCGATCGTCCTCCCCGAGCGCCTTATTAGCGCGTTATCAAAAGCCTCCCCCGGGATCCCCGATAACGAGCCCGCGCGCGTCTTACGTCATCCATTTCGACGAAACTCCATTTAAGGAGTATTACTCCCTATTACGCGCGACGGCAAACATTTTTCCGGCACCCCTTCACCCTCCCGGTTCTCGCCCCCTTCCCCGCCACTCGGCCGTCCGAAATTAATTATAATTGAAAAGCAACGAAGATTAATCGGCCGCGCCGAACACCTGACCCTAATTCTCTTATCCCATTAGCGGCTGACAAATCGAATTGTTTCGTGGCGGTTTTCGAAATGTACTCGCTCACATTATTACGCTGGAAATTGCCGGGAAAAAAGTTCGAACCCACCGTGGCTTTAAAGAGCGACAAGTGAGGGGGGAGAGGGGGGCGACTTTTATAACATTTACCGAAAAGCTGGGAAGATGTTTAGTCTGGGTAGCGAGTTCGGAGCAGTGGAGTGTAATTGATATTGAGTGACGTATGTAGGGTAGGTTTACAGTCGGGGATCATCGAGTTTGATGTGAAATATACCGGTGTGCTGTTTGTTTACTGGCAAATTGTTTGTAAACAAATGTTCCTCTTGATATGGTTTGTTTGTAAATAAGTCCTTGTTTATATACAATATGTGAAGAAGCAAGTCTGAATGTTATCTATTTGTTATTTAATGCGTGTTTATATACTTTTCAAACGTAAACAATTATTTGTTTACATATTCTCCGACGTAAACAATGTATACTACTCAAAGAATCGCGATGTTTTGTTCGCAAACTTTTAAAACAAGAACCCTTTGTTTTGTTGTGATCTTCAGATGTAAACAAGGCTTTGTTTACATATCCTTCAATCGTAAACAAAGGTTCTTTTATATGCTTCGTAAATGAACACAATGATTTGTATACATTCTCATAAAATTTGAACATACTTTAGCTCGTCTTCAAATGGAAACAATACTTTGTTTACAATGCTACTTCTACAATAAAAACGCCACTTTATGTAGATATTCGTCCGATGTAAATAAAATGTTTTCTTTACATTTTCCGTATCGGAAACTTGGTCGCCGAAGCGGAAAAACGACTGCGATTTGAAATCAGTGATCGAAGCGTACGTTTCGTCGGACAATCAGGCATTTGCGTCGAAACTGAATCTTCGGGCGCATTAACGTTGTCTCCATCCATCCATCAGCGCGTCATAGCCTGTATTGCTTTCGAACTGTGTGTCTGCATACAGAAGTTGATGACTTTACGGATACACGGCATACGGGCCGTCACGAGCAGCGCTGTAACTATATGTATTGCCTACCAAATTAATGGTCCTTGACGTTGAAAGCTCGAGGAATTTATTACCCGATGACGCCAGCCAGCACGCTGATAAGACATCAAACACGGAGCGTTGTTTAACGAATTCGATTAAGCGCTCGGTTGTCTTGAAAAATACCTATTTGTACACCCTTACATCCACGATTATATATACGAAATTTTGATTCGTCATGTGGTGTCAAATTTGATTCATGATGCATCATATGTGTTGTACATATATTTTGATACAGGGTGGAACATTTGCGAAATCAGTTTTGTATCCGTTTCTATCCGGATGGTTTTATACCTGTAAAGCCAGGAGCAAATTATTACCTGCAATGTCAATATACTCATGTACATAAACTGATGCAGAAAATTGATGATTGGCCACAAATGTGAAAGTTTTACACATAAAAATCAAATTGTTCGAAACCTAAAACAAATCGTTTTACACCGAGTTCTATCCGCATTTCTCCATTTCTAAACGTCATTTTACAAAGCTCCAAAAAACTTTAATCAATAAAACACCCTCAACCATAAAACCCGGCGTACTAAATTATTTAGCCGAGTATGCACTTGCCTCGCAGGAATTTGCCGACTAAAATATGCGAGCGCACTTTGCGAGCGAGGGCAAACTCGAAAAAATAGAAGGACGCGAAAAAAACGCGTTTAAAAAGCGCGCTTTACGCGTCTTGGCCCGTCCGTTTGTTCGCGGCATGTTAACGCGGAATTAAATCGCGGATTAATGCGCCGCGGCGACGCCGACAAAACGCACTCGATCGCGCGATGCCGAAATTTCGGCCGGCAACGCGCGACTTAATGCGCTTTCGGCGAAACAAAGGGCTCGTTTGGCGTTCTTTATTTCAGGCCGGCGCCGCTCTTTATCTTGGTACTCGCTGATCCAAGCTGGTTAATCTTGTCGGGACCGGTCCAAATGGGACGGCCGTTTTATCAGACTTTATACGGCTAGTTAGATGCCGGCATTAAATGCAAATGCCGGGCAATTTAAAATTCAGATGCAATTAGATTCATTTACTCGGCTGCGAATAATTATTCACGAAAACCGGGTGGTTCGGAAGAAATCGCGGCGATTTCGGAACGTGCGCCGAAATGGACAAGATACTTCGGCTTTCAGAACCGATAACCATTTGCGGGATTATTTTGATGAAATACGTTGAAATGACGGATAGAAAGGGATTTGTATCTGTGTGTATTCGCACGGGTAAAAATTTGCGAATTTTGAATAAATTCGGAAGGAAAGGAAAATTAGATGACAAATTATATAGATGACAAAGCAGACATAGATGACAAATTATATTTCTTTTTATTTTCACGCGACACAAAATTAAAAAATTAAGTCGCAACGTAAGGGGATTTAATGGAAGGTTGATTTAATTGGAGGTTGATTTCAATTGGTTCGAGTTCGGAAGTTGAGGTTAGGTTTGCACTACAGTCGAGTTTGCATCGTTTGCCGAGCGAAATCAAATATAAATTCAAATGGCTGAACGCGAAATAAACTTACGCCAATTTTGCCGCAAGTTTTTGAATTAATCTCGACGGGGTTCGTGTTCTTTTGTTCGTCGCGCGCGGATTGCGTTGTAGTTAAACTAATTACCCGGCAGAGTCGGGCGTAATTTTTATTTATATGTACAAATAGAATCAAAAGTTGCCCGGCGCTGTGTAAGTTTCGGCTGCGCGTGTTGATTGCGAGCAAATGGAATATCGTCGATCTCATTAACATTGCAAGAACGTATCCTCGCCAAGTTTATGCCCGAATCCGGCCAACTTATGACTTGGCTGTTTTCATAATAAGCTCGCGAGCATTCTGTTCGCGGCTGCATTGACAGCAGGGTTACATACGGCGCGACTCTTGTTTGTTCGGCGTTATTAAAATGTTCGGGATAATCAATTTCGCAAGTTTGGGAATTAGTTTTTGAAGTCAGTAATGTAAAATTGGATATTCGTTTTAAAAAATAATGTCGATGTCCGACATACAAACTTGTAATTTAAGTGTTGTTTTTAAATTATCTTGTACCTTATGTTATATTTTATCGCAATTTTATGTTTTTATCGACGCCATTGCAACATAAGCTATAATACTAGGCAAAGATCAAAGGAGTGAAACGACATTAAATCTTTATTCTTATTAAATTTACACAGGATTTATTTTAAATTAAAATAATTATTTCAAAATAATTACTTTAAAATTTATTTGGTTTATTTTGTTTATTTTGTTTATTTATTTACTTATTTAATTACTTGTAAGTTTAGGATTTACATTTAAAGTAAATGTTTTTAATATATTATTGCTTAAGGAACAGAAAATATAAAATCAATATTTCTTGAGAAATGGAGATGCAAAAAAATCTGTTAATTAAAAATTAATTCTGAAGACACATCTGAGAGAAACTCTGAGAGAAACATTACTTAATTAGCATTGTTTAAATGAAACTAAAAATACTTTCTTCACATATTGATCCCAACTTTTTAACTTAAGTTACAATTTTTAGCGACATTCCTGAGGGCAATATACCCTCCTTCTGGAACTGAAAAAAACATTAATTGATTTAACTTCTTTTAAACAAATTCTGAAATTAGTAATGACCAATTTTTAAAGGAACCTTGTGATTTTTGCTTGAAGATAATAAAGATATTCAGTTTTCGAATGGTACAATCCCGCTATCTTTTAGGTGTACTTTTACGACTTTAGAGTAATCTAAAAATGTCAGCAATAACTTTTTACGCCATTGTAGTTTACAGCATTTTTACTTTGAGGATTTCATTTTTACGTTATCAGGGTATGAAGTTGATTTATATTAACCAGCAAAATTACGTCACCCTATATTTTACGAATCTTTACATGACTTCCGAATCCGCAGTAGTATTCCGCTAATTGAAAAAATGTCATACCCGCAACCGAAAGCATGAAATTTAATCCAATCCTTCCTCAAAGGATATCCAAAACAGAATTTTCATTTTTTAATTTCGACTTGTGCGTTGTTGACTAAATGTAGAAAAAACATAACTTCCAATTCTGGCATCGAAATTTGGACTTCATTCCATAGTGAAGAATTCAAAGTATCTACAACTGCAAAAAAATCTCGGTTTTTTCGATTGATAATTTTCAAATCGACGAATCTTCCTCCACTCAGGTCGAACCCAAACCCGAAATGGGCTTAAAAAATCGAGTCATTAATATTAATCGCGAAAATAATTTTTCCACGCTGAAATACTAATGAGAGCTAAACGTAAGGGATGGATGCGGGCGGGAAACGCTCGCGAGTGGCTGATAAGACGCTGCGGGAGAGCGCGCAATATTGCGATAAGAGGTGCAGCGTCGTCCGGGCGCGGTGATAAATGTACAACGGGGGCGCGCGCTCTGAAAAGCGGCCGGAAAATGAAGAGTAGCAATCAGACGGAAGAGGCGAGACGGCGGCCAAATTAACTTGCATGTAAGCAACGTGCGTCGCGAAAAATCTTCTTGCGCGGGAATTCATTTGGGGCATTATGATGATTGGGCGACGTTGAATATGCATGCCGGCCCGGGGAAAGCTTTTCGCGGGAATTGTCGACCGCGGCATTCATTATTTAAAGCCAAGTGACATTAATGAAAAATGAAACGCCGGAATTTCGACTTATTACCATTTCAAACGAGCGACTCGAAAGGGGGCGAAGGCTCCGCGAGACGCAAGCTTTTCTAGGTCAATCGAGTGTTTTCGTCGAGAAGCATTCATTTTTCTATTCCGATGTAACTCATATTTACTTAAAATATGCAAAAAGGCAATACACAATTTTTCATTTTTTGTTTTTTCCCAAAATTTGAATCATTCCAGGTCTTGGTTCGGTTGATTTAGTTTTCAAGTTGCATCTTAATAAATGTTTGTTTACATCAGTGACATTGGAGATACATGTAAATAAACCTTTGTTGCATCAGTGACATTGAAAATCCTGGTAAACAAACGTTTGTTTACATGAATGACCTTCAAGCCGTATGTAAACAAACCTTTGTTTACATCAATGACCTTCAAGCTGAATGTAAACAAACCTTTGTTTACATCAATGTCACTGACGATGCACTTAAACAAGAAATTTTCAATTTCTTAGGCAAAAAACGGTTACGACATTTTTCTGAATCGAAAAAGTGATTTTGGAAACCGCTGCACAATTTTATAAGGAACTTTTTGGGTCCGAAAAAAATTTTTTTTTTTCAGTTCAAGTTATGAATGCATCCCAGCATGTTTTGAGTTACTGGCAGTATTAAGAACGCATTTTGAGACGACTTGGCAACAAAAATTTGTTTTTGAAGCAAAAGCGTCAGAATCTCATTCACGCAATTCCATTCTCCCATCCCAAAGAAATGTGTCTCACATTACTTCCTACGACCTCACATAACAATGCCTCATTTTTCGCATTTAGCCATCATCCACATTCCGAAAGAGCTACACAAAGACAAAAAAACACCTCTTCTCGCCAGCGTCGACTAACAAAATTAGCCGCCCAGCGAAACGAGAAAAAACAGCCGCCAAGCGCACTTCGCCGCATAATTGCAACGCAGTCCGACAAGCGCGATAGCATTACCGTCGCTTTGACGGATCCGGCGATATTTCTCGTTTGTTTTCTTGGGAGTCCTATCACCGATTGATTCCACGTTTAACGGCTCGCGTAATGTGTCTAAACATTCGCTTATCACACTACTTGCATTCGAGGAATATCATAAATATTGCATTATTGCCTTGGGAAATATTTTCCGTTTTTTTTCCTGGAAGGGGAAAAATACTACCATTATTATTTGTGAAAAGCGTGAACCAATACACATTACTGCCCTGAAAAGTGTGAAATAATATACATTACTGCCTTGATATGCAGAAAATGATATTCATTTTTGCCCTCTGAATAACTAATTTTCGGTCTAGGGTAATAATGTGCTACTTTTCGCCGTCTTCACCTAAATATAATACAATTCCGATCCTGAAAAGAGAAAAATAATAGCATTATTATTTGAGAAAAGTGTGAACCAATACATATTACTGCCCTTAAAAGTGTGAAATAATATTGTTGCCTTGATATTTAGAAAATTACATTTATTTTTGACCTCTAAGTTAAAATGTAACTCTTTTTCAGTCTAGGGTATAATGTGCTACTTTTCGCCCTCTTTACCTAAAAATAACACAATTCCGACCCTGAAAATTTGCTCTTCCCAATCTATAATGGACGATAATTTAATCACTGATTGTTACCATCGTTTTTCGGCCTCGACAATTAAAGTGCCATACTTAAAAATACTTTTCCTAATAATGTTTAAGTCCTCCAGACGTAGCTTTTGTTTCTCCCAGCCATTAGCTCAGGCATGACTTTCGGGAAAGCACGTCCTCGCTGGGAAATGGCCAGAAACTTGTTCTCGAAAAATAAACGGTAATGGACTTTCAACGGGGATTTATTCTCGGACGCGGCGGTCACCTCCCGACCGACGACTTCGCGTTCAATTTTTCGTTACGAGTAATTGGAACGCGACGGTATCCCGGCGCGCTATTAATTTCCGATAAATAATACGCCAATTAATTAAGCCGATGGGGATATTGGATCTCGCGATACGCATTTTTAGATTATTGCTGTGGGGTGAGGGTCGAATAATTTTTTCCTGTTTTTTTTTAATTTCGGTAATGGAATGACCAGTGATTGAAATGAATAATTTTCGTTTTGCTTGCAGAATACGATATTGCCGGAAGCTGTTCACTTTTGGGAACGAGCCCTTATGGTTCGGGAAACCAAAAGCACCATTCGCCTGAATCGGTGAGTCACGTGTAATTGACGTTGCGCGTGTTCAGCGCGAGGTTATACAAATGTGCGGCCATCCGGAGAACGAGCTTTTTAAAACTTCGGGGAATAATAATTTTGTGGAAGAGCGGCGATTTTGCATGGACCTATTGTTCCTTGGATGACCGCACTGTAAAAACTTGACGCTGAATATTTTAGGTTAAGTTTTTCGTAGTTATCAATAAATTCAAATAAATATTTACATAGACGACAGATGTACACAAATGTTTGTTTACATAGATAAAATATATATAACAAGGGGTTGTTCACAAATAACAAATGTAAACAAAAGAGTGTTTACATAAATGAAAAATGTAAACATAGGTTTGTATACATACATACAAAATGTAAACAAAAGTTTGTTTACATAAATAACAAATGTAAACAACAGAGGGTTTACATAAATAACAAATGTAAACAAACGAGTGTTTACATAAATAAAGTATGTACACAAAGACTTGTTTACATAGATAGCAGATGTTTACAAAATGAAAAATGTAAACAAAAGTTTGTTTAGACATTTGAAAAAGTAAACGAAGTATTTTAAATACGTGTAACATAACTTGTAGACATACATGTTCACCTTCGTTACTCGTCCGTAACCTTTAAAGTTGCAATTTGCATACCCCCTCCCCTAACCTCTCGAGCTCTAATTTGAAGATAAGCCGATCGCGCAACAGATCGCCAGGGGTCGAAAAAGGCATAAATCTGCGAAAAGAGCCACGACAAATGCGACACCTGCAAACAGCCACGTTATCGGGCGCAAAGGCGCTTGGCACGTCAGCGTGTACGCACGCGTGTTCATTTATGCTAATATGTATGCAAGAGCGTCCACCTTCGAGCCGGCAACATAAATCTTTGGCAATGTCGTTTGTAGTAATGAGATCCACAACTCGAATGCTCAGACAAGTGTGTATGCTCATGTACGACGTCACACACACAAACAGCATTAATGCATATGTATACATATATATACACACATGTGTGTACTCGCATACGAATCCGGAGCTTTTGACGTAGGTGTGCGCACGAACGCGTCACAGAGTTTGTTGGAGCCACGATGCATATGCATACGTCCGCGAGTATATATGTCTATATGTATGTGTATATATGTATGTACATAAGTATATGCACGTTTATGTAAATAAATGCGGGGGCGGTGGGGGCAAAAAGTGGACAACGCGCGGCAAGATGAATTTATGAACTTTACGATCAATTTCGTCGGGGTGTTGCGCGCCACACGGAAATTAGAGCGAATTGTAAATATTTTTGCATACATTATGCCGGGGCCGATGCCGCGCGCGCATTATACGCGGGATTTATGCGCAGCACCGTAAACAGGGCTTAATTCTCTTCGACCGGACGGCATCGCGAACAGGCCGTTTTTCGACGTTATTTCCGGGACGAGCCTGTCGATGCGAGGATTTGCGACCCGCTGGGATTTCGCTTTTGGGTCGTGCTTATTGGATTTTTTTAAAGTCGACTAGGATTATAGCGACGTGGAATTAAACGTATCCATCGGCTAAGACAACCGAGGAGGAAATCCAGGGAACGAATATATGCGAAGATAAAAAAAAGTAGAAGAATTGAATGGTTAAAGTGAAGAGTTAGGTTTTTTTACTGTTAAAGAGTATGCATACAAAAGCTTATTTGTAAACAAATAGTGTGTAAACAATGATTTGTTTACATTAATAAACAATGTGTAAACAATGATTTGTTTTTCATAAATAAAAGATGTAAACAAAGGAGTGCTGACATAGATAAAATGTGTAAACAAAGGTTTGTTTACAGAGATAACAGTTGTAAACTAAAGTCTGTTTACATAAACAAAAATGTAAACAGAAGTCTGTACACGTAAACAAAATATGTAAACGAATGCTTGTTTACATAAATACAAAATGTAAACAAAACTGCATTTCTACAAAAAAAAGATGTAATGAAAAAAATATAAATCGTTTATTTCATTATATCATTATTTAAGTTGGATTTTTTTCAAAAATTGAAAAAAACCCAACTTAACGTGACGAAACTGTCTTAACCTATTTTTTTCGCGGACAAGCTCATAAAACTGAGTCTCGGGCTGTAACGTGCAATTATCCTAAAAAAATGACAGCCCCCATTACTCGCGCCTACCATACGTCAGCGTACGGTTCGCGGCAAAATTATTAATGGCGCGACGATGTGTCGCGAACGTCATGTCTAACTACGCGCTACATAAATCCACGTCCATTATTTTGTAACGTCAAATTGCGCCGGCCGGATTCTTCGCGCCGCGACTGTCAACGAATCGCCCGACCTTATTACGCGGCGAACGAACGCCCGATACACGACTATTTAATTACGCCCGTGGAAAAAAATACGATCCAATGCGCCCGCGAATTCCAATAATCCTTTAATTAAAGTTCCGAATGATTCGCGACGAGGCGATGAATTACCTGAAATGGAATACGCGTGTTTCGATTGCGGAAAAAATAGAACGGCTGGTGAATGACAAATTGTTTGAATTTAGCAAATTACAAAAAATGTAATTTCCGAAAGAGGGGAGAAAGGAATTTTTCTTTTTTAAATTAATTAATTTAATTAATTAATAAAAAAATTTATTAAAATTAATAAAATAATTTTGAAAAATATTATAAGTCAACTAAAGAAAGAAAACTAAATAAAAACATAAAAAAGATGAAAATTAATGCAAATTAACAATAGATTAACATTTTGCTAATTTATGGAAATTGACAAGTATCGCGTTTCTAAAATACAATTTCTGGAATTTGATTTGACAATCATTTTACGTAGCCTTAATGCATTTTATTTTTAATGCATTTTGATGAACTGAATAAATTGTTCTTTGCGTAGAAATGGATCATGAAATGTATCAGTTGAACTTGAAAAAAGATCTCGAGTCACGACGCTGTTCTAAAAGTGAACGAAAATTATGCTAATAACAATGCCAAGTTCGACATTCGCATGCCACTTTCGAGGTGACTGATTGCTTTTTCGTTGAAACGAGCCCTTCGCGTTGCAGGGATCCAAATCGTTTCTCGGAGTTCTTAACCTCCCAGCGAACTTTCGTGTTTGCCTTAGATATTTGACGATAGAGGGTTCGCGACAATTTTACGCTCCGTAAGGTATGAGCAAACGCGACAATGAACTTTCGAATTATTAATATTTTTTATATAGGTCGCACATATGGCCACCTATATGATAAGCCAAGCCATATATGCGACATATATGTCCCCTATAAAAAAATTTACATACGAATCTTTAAAATTAAAATTATTTATTATTAATTTTATTATATAAAATTAATAATTAATAAATAATAATATTATTTGTTTTATTAATAAATAAATTTCATTAATAAAATTAATTAAATTTATTAACAAAATAATGATTAAAAATTAAAGTAAAAATAAAATGAATAAAATTAAAACAAAAATTTATAAAAAAAATGCTGATACCACAAATACTTAACAGTTTCCCCTCGCGAAAACGAAGTATGGTATCATAATCGATGCGGAAAATAGTAACTGATACACCCTGGTCCTAGGAATTATGTCCGTCGTAGTGGCGTTTAAACAGTTCTTGCGCAGAGTTCGACCTCTGTTTGTTCTCCTCTACATAACAGGATGTGAAGCCTCTGCATACACTGACCGCATATTTGCAAAGTTGGGATAGAAGTTGGCTGCCGCGCTTAGTTACTTGTACATAGATGTCAACATGTGGTATCGCCCTGCACTGCATAAAATTATTGTTATTTGCATCCTCGTTATTATTCTTCGCTTATACCTTCGATCTCCACGACGAAATGTTTCAGGACAAGAAAACCAACGAGTA
Source organism: Ceratoteleas bidentatus (assembly GCA_022817645.1). Lineage (NCBI taxonomy): Eukaryota > Metazoa > Arthropoda > Insecta > Hymenoptera > Scelionidae > Ceratoteleas > Ceratoteleas bidentatus. Next base: position 26,677 of record JABFPB010000049.1, read on the forward strand.
TAATAAAATAAACTGGAAACTAATTACGCGTACGCGTCGCGGGACTCCGCTTCGAAAGATATTGATTTTGATTTGCCAACGCCGCTGGGAGCGGAAGTGCAGGCGCCGTTGCGGAAGTAGTGTAAATTGAATGTTACCATCTTACGAAGATATTCATCGTTTTCTATTCAGCGCGGGAATTAGCTTTACATCACGTCGCGTTTCGGCAAAATTAGTTACTTGTAATGGAGAATTTTGGGTGGCTTGAATAGAGTATAGAAATTGAACGTAGGTGTGGTGTATATGGCTGGTTTGTGTGCACTGAACATGTTGAGAATACGAAATTAGAGCGAGCACCCTTGAAATGAGGGAAAGTGTTAAAAAGGCTGAGGAAAAATCTGAAAATGTCAGTTTAAACAATTCTCGAATTTTTCAGATGGGTTGAGACACTATAATTATCAGAAAATAATTTGAGTATGTGCTAAAAATATGTATAAAAAGTAAAGAAAACATTTTTTTATTTGAAACTTTGCTTAAATAGCCAGAACTTTTCAGAATTTCTGAGAGTTTTGAGACAAAGCTTTTTAGAGGATTCAGCAAGTTCTGAATTGTCGTTAAACATTTTTATGTTTTTTTTTCAAAATTCAATTTAATGTGAGAATAACGATATGGGAGAGTCGACTGTAAAGTTAGTTTGAATTAATTTCCTGTTTCATTTCCCTCGTTGTGTTCAGTATAGCGTCAGAGTAAATGTAATTATCTCAATTATTTGCAGTTATCAACTATTTTCAATCTAACGACTGTTCTGTGGTTCGAATAAACGCAAATGTAACTATGAAACAACGCGTAACTGTTTGCAGGACTGTTTTTAGTTGAATTACTCCAACGATTTGCGGTGCTGAATTTAGAGAATGAAACGTCGATGTCTTGTAGGAATTCTAATGTGCAAAATTAATCCGCTTTTTAGCAAGACTGTGCGGTATAAATTTTTAGTTGAATACTAAACTGAGGCAAGTTAATTAGTATATAATATTTAAGTGCTTTGTAGTAATGTATTCCATTTCCTTCGTCTTAACGAAAATCGTTGCAGTAATCAATTATAAAGTATATTATACCACAGCTAACAATTTAATCTTCATTTAAAGAAAGCCTCTACTTTGATTTAAAATCGACTTTCAAATAATGAAAATTAAAATGTTTTATCTGAAATGATATGATTTCTTTTGTTATCGTGAGAATTACAGAAGGATCTGAAAACTTCTTTTTTAAAAAAACTTAAAAATTGATATTGTAAAATGTTTCTCGAATATTAGCAGTTTCGAATACTTTCAGAATTTTTCATACATTATCAGAGTTTTAGCACATTGTAAAATATTTCCGATATTTGCAAGTTATCAAAATTATCCATAGTATCTATTACCATAAAAGATGAACCTGAGATTGAAATAAGGTCCATACAGTTTTATCATTGTGAGCATATTTATTTAAAAAAATGTAAATATCCAAAATGCATTGAAATGCAACGAAACAGTTTCGATCTTTCACGCTACTCAGCGAATTGTCCATGTAAATCCCGCGCATTGAGTGAGCAGCCGAAAAAATCGAGACCCGACGGAAAACCGTCGAGTCGACTTAAATAAATACTGCACTACTCATCGGCCAATATTGATTTTGTGTTAAAGCCATTTCCTGTATTAACGGGATAAAGAGCGCTTTTTTTCATCGCAACTTCCGACATTATTCCGCAGTCTACATTGTTCTCCCGGTATTTTTATTTTGCTCGTCGGTTTACAGATAGTATTTTACAGCGTTCCGATGGGTTCGACTTTTCATCGCCAAGTTCGACCGCGCCGAACGTCGCAACTTTTTCATCAAAACTTTTCTAAGCCGCGGTTCTCTCGTTGCGAAGAATTTCTTTATCTCGCCTTTTTTTCAATAACTCGGTTCCGGCTCTTCTCGATTTTGCAAGGCAATTGTCTTAGTCGCGAAGTTTTTCCGTTACTCCGACGCAACTTTTTTCGGCCGAAAAATCATGCGAAGAACTCGTGTTCATTTTGATGCGATCGGTTAATCGACAATGCTGTGCAATATGCGATTCAAAGACGAAAGTAAGGATTATTGTAAACAATATGTTTCGGAAGATTTGAAATGGATGACCTTTTGGAAATGAAATTTCTTAAAAAAAGTCTCAAATGTTCTATAAAGATCTATGAAAAATGTTGGAAGACTCTGAAATGCTAAATTCTATCTGATGTAACAGATTCAAATAAAACTTTAAACAAACCTATTCAGTATTCAATAAATTTTTAACTTTCAGGAACCAGAGATTTAATTAAAAATGTATTACATCGGAACATAAAAAGTCATAAGCAAATCCAGTGTAAATAGAAGAAAGGATTTTCTTATGAAGAAAGTTTTGCAGAATATTTCATAAGATCAAGTCTGGGAATGAATTAATGAATTATTCGCGAAAAATGAATAGCTTTTTTTCTGAATGTACTTGGTCGATACAAAACTTTCTTATGTAAAGAAGAAACTGGTTTTAAACTTAAACTAAAAGATTCCTCGTATTAAAAAGTCAACAGCTGGATGGAAAATGACACTTCTACGGGAAACAAAGTTTCACTGCAAATGTCGAAGCTAAGTTCACATAAGTTTCAATCCTAAAGTCTGAGTGTTGATTTAACATTGAACCACTGCTAAAACAACATCGTATATATGTCGAATCAACATATCTTATACATTATTTTCACACCTTCATTAGCTTAATACACAACAAATTTCATGTTTCTTTAAAAAGTGTGAATAAATCTGAAACTGCGATAACATTGGAACTGTTTTCACGTTCATTCAATTTTTCTTTCATTAATTAACATTTTCTTAGATAATTTCACACTTCTTAAAAACATGTTTCGTTCTCTTCTTTAAGAAAAAAACTAAACAAGCGAGCAAAAAATCAGGAAAGCATATCGTAACCTAAAAACGACGTGAAATCTGACAAAAAACACAGCCCCAAACTTGCAAGCCGTTTAGCTAATGGTTTCAGCCTGAAACTTGCCGCGCCTGACTATACGCTGACTCTAACCACTGCGATGCGCCGAGACGCACTCCCAAGTTCAATTTCGCGTAGATCGAGTATAGCGAGTCGATGTAGCCGCCAAAACTCGTGCATTAACTTCGTTTAACCACCATTAATAATCCATCACCCCCCCCCCCTCTTTGCACAATTTTATCACCCGACAAACGCACGAGTAAACGAACGCTCATCGACCGGAAAATAAAAACTGGTGCGACCGATTAAACGATTCGTCGTCGGAATTAATTGCCCGGACATGCAAATAAAAAACGATATAAAAGTAATTGAATTCGCTTAATGTTATTTATCACTTTGACGTCAGCGCGTTACAATTACGATCGAGTAAATGTGAATCATGTTGGTATGGAAATAAAATCTTCGAAAAAATTAGCCATTTTCTGCAAGAATCTAAAAATACAAAAATAGGTCTTTATTTATACTAAAGTTTTCAGATAATCTAAAATTACGATAATTTTTTAGACATTTCTAGCAATATTTTAGGAAGTCTCCAAAGAATTCTTAAATTTTTACAGGATTTCTAAAATAATTTGAAGTTATGAGATATTTGTATACATTTATTAAAACACTACTTACTCGTTTTTAGGTACACGAAGAATAATTCACATGTATTCTTTGGTTTATTTAAAAAAATCATATTATTTAGCTCTTTTAGATTCATCTAAAGGTGTATGCAATGTTTTAAAATTTCAAATATTAATGGAGTTCCCCCAGCTGAATCCGTGAATAACAAAACTAAAAAAACTAATGAAACTAACGAAACTAACAAAACTAACAAAATTAACGAAACTAATAGAACTAACAAAACTAACGAAACTAACAAAACTAACGAAACTAATAAAACTGCTTCAGAATTTGCAGCATTTTCTGATATAATTTTGAGACTTTTAATATGCTTAATTTAGAAATTTTCAAAAGTCGGAAATTTCCATAAAAATAAAATTGTTTATAAAACTAAAATCATAAAAATAAAAAATAAAATTTTATAAGAATAAAATTTGGAAAATCTCGACGATTTTTCAGAGACATTAAGAATATATTGCAATATCAGGTTCGACTCTAAATTAAACAATATCGACGGGGAAGGGGTCTTGATGTTCCGTTTCCGTTATTCATGCGTCGAACTGAAAGCGCCACTTTGTGCCGTCGGAAATGTACTTGGAAATGTATTCCTCATATCGGCGCAGCGCGATATTGCAAATGCAGCGCGATGCATTTTTTAGCGGACCGGAAAAGCGACGTAAGAATGTCGCAAATCTCGCATTGATTCCGAAGGTGCGCGCGAGCGCGTCCCTCCGGGCGAAGAGCTCGTTTCCACAGACTTTATTATGCTCGGCGAAATACGATCAAAGAAAAGGCGTCGCGCTTAATTTGTTTACTCCGAGCCAAAGACATGGAAAAAAAACTTGTTGACAAATATTGATGGAAAGTCAATGGTTGCTTCTCTTTGGATAAATTGGATTTATAATTTCGTGAAGTAATTGCTTTTTTCGAATTATTTGAGAAATGTAACGAATTTTTTAAAAACCAATTTTAAAAAGTAATGAAAAATAGTAATGAAAATAAAAAGAGAAATTTCTTTTCGTTTATTCGAATTGGAGGTGCTTTGATAATTTTGTTTTACTGCCCTCAGTCTCAATTTACTAATAGATCCATATTGTTGACCCTTTCCTGTCTCGACGTCCAATGTTCGAATACTTTCTAATATGCTTTTGAGTGACACTCGAGTAGTATTTCTCGGCGACGTTCGCCTTTGCGAGACGTGATTTTTCGACCGTGCGTCCTCTGGTATAATTTATCACAACTTTTTTATTAATTCGCATTTCTCCGTCGAATTTTTCTCAAATATTCCACGCGTTTCAAAGAATATTTTAAGCTGAAAAATTACCTAAGCTTTTTCGACCGTGAGAAATTATGCATTTTTTTCGCTGTTATATGGCCAGTCAGGTTTTATACTTCATCTAAAACCTATCAAAAGAATTATCTAATTTATAGGTAAGGAAAATTATAACATATTTTAAAATGTCATATATATTTCTCATATTTCAATATAATTCGATATACTTTTATATATTTTGAAACATTTCAGAAAATTCCTAAGAACTGATATATTTCGATGTATATCAACATGCTTTAATATAACTTAATATATTTCGAACTCCAAAAATACATTAACTTTTCTAAATTAGCCAAGTTATATCGACTTAAAAAGTTGATAAATTTTGTGATTTTTCTACTTCGTTTTTCCTTTCCAGCAGTGTATATTCCTCTATTCCAATACTCATTTAAAGATGACTCAGCACTTATCCAATTGACTGTTGCCAGCACCAGAATTACCATAAAGCATGGTAATTCTATTCGACCTTTTCCTCCACGCAAATCGAACAAAAACCGGCCGGAACAAAGCGGAAAAGTCGGCAAAATGCAAAACCCCGGATCCCCGGCGAACAAAGCGAATGACGCGTGGCAAATCGGGAGCGATAATTGATCGTAGGCCGGCATAATTACTCGGATCGAGAGGGTTTCGTCGGGCGTCCGCGGACGAAAAAGGCAAAAGTTGACGCAAATCGAGCGTGACGTGTAATGGGACTCGCCGTGCCGACGCTTGTTCCGGGCACAATTACCAGCGGGTTTTCGCCGTGATATCGAACTTTCGCGCTAATTCCCGCGTTAACGAGTGACTGCCGCGACCTGTTATTTCTCGTGAAATATTTCGCCGAAGCTCGCTGAATTAGGCGGCATTTACACGAGCGCACCTGCTGAATTAAGCGACATTTGCACATACCCGAACGGGTAATTAACACCCGGGATTTCCGGGCGTCGCGCAAATTTATCGCCGATGCCCGGTGTCGTGCCGAAAACACACCCAATCGATTTTTTCGACACCCGCGGATACGAAGGTCGGACTTTTCTCAGATTTCAGATTCGTTTGGGCATCTGTGCAAACTTTGAAGTTTTTTTTCAGGCTGATCCCATCACTTTCAGGAGTGATGGGATTCATGGTTGATGATTTTTTTTTCGAGGTTTTAGGCATTTTTAGACTTATTTTAATTTTAGGCTTATTTTAACGTTTGAATAAGCTGTTTCAGTTCTTTTTAGGGTTGGAAAAAATCTGATTTTTATTAAATAAATTTTTTTTAATCGATTTATTTGATTTAAATCAAATTTTTTTATTTAAATCAATTTTGAATTTATATTCAAATTTTACTTTTCTAAATAGAAGGCTAAATTAGATTTAAAAAGATTAAACCGATTATTATGATAAAAAAGATGTCAGTTCAAACAAAAAGTATATTTTATAGTAATATAGAGAGATGATTTGAATAGTGATTCTCATTATGTAGACGTATCAAATAAACTTTTGTCTCTTTTTATATTTGTTGCTTATTTCTGTTTCTACATTAAATAATACTGGTTGCAATTATAAAAAGGAATGCAAAATTCGTGAAAACAACAAACTACATAAATAATAGTAGAATGTTTCTTCGTGAACACTAAACTGTTTTTAGTGAATATGTTGAATTTATAGTTAAAGGTTCAAACGTAAATATTTCATTACTATTTAAATATATTTGTTTATATTCTTTACAAACTTATAAATCATTACGTCTCTGTAAATCTATTATAATATTATAGAAACAAATCCAGAAACAAATTTAAAAAAGGCACAAATTAATTTGACAAAACTATTATTACTATATATATACGTGCCATTATGATAATTTGAAAATAAACAGTATGTAACTGTAGTAAAGGATCTTATTTGATTCATTAATTTTTTTCTTGGTTTATATGATTTTTTTACTTGATTGAAATCGTGATTTAAATCAATGACTTAAATCAATTGATTTAAATCATGTCAATCCTAGTTCTTTTTGGAATTTTGTACTTTGTCAAGGTTTTTCAGCGATAAGATGAACTTTTTAGCTATTTTTAAGATTTATTTCAAACTTCCTTTAACCTTTGTATAAACAGTTGGAGTCTTTCTTTAATGTTTCAGGGTTATTTCAGGCTTCCCGCACAGAACCAAAAAGTGACATAACGTTAAAAAGTCAGTAAAACGTATATCTGACACCAATGTTACTTTTCTAGAAAAACCATAAAGTTCCAAATTAATCCGAAAAGCTTTCAAACTAACAGCCTCTTATAAATATTTCGTCAACGTTCACTATTTTTTTCAGACAATAATTCACCAAAATGTTGTCGTTCCTTTGTACTCTAAATTTGCATAACCTGAATACTTCTCTTATGCAGGTTTTTTCGTACACGTCACCACGCTCATCATAACTTTCAATTAGGACCCAAATGACTTTAAACACTTGCAAACGAACACGAAATTGGGAAAAATTATGTCGCCGTGAGAAATGGCCCCGTGACAAATATCGTCGGGATATGTGCGCGCTGAATTATACGCCTGTCGGGAACACCCCGTCAGTATAATACGACATTATATCTTTTTCCTCTCAGCGAGTTATCACTCAGCAGTGCACGCGAAGAGTCCGAGACTCGTATAATTAGCTAACCGGTTCATTGAATATTTCATTGAGCATTGATAACGATAATTGGCGGCGAGCAACGCTCGTTCGCGTATTAATCAGCGTCGATGAGTCGCGTCGCGGTAATCAAATTCGCCGACAAAGTTTAGACATAAAAATTTCAGTCTGAACCCAAATAAAATAAACAGTACACAAAGAATGTGAAATATATTATTTTGCGAGAAATAATTCTGAAAACGTTTGAAGAATTCTGACATTGCCTGAACATTTTTGAAAATTTCTGAACATTTTCAAAAAATTCTAAAGTTGTCTGAAAAATAATGAAAACTCCTCAAGGATTCTGGAATTTTATGAAAAATTCCAGAAAATGTTGATAATTCCTAAATTATTTTGAAATTATTCTGAAGAATCTTGAAGAATTATAAAAATGTCTAAGAAAAATCTCTGAATAATACTGGAAATTTCTTAATAATTATGAAAATCTCTTAACAATTCTAAAACGGATATTTCAGTTCAAAGAACAATTTACAGAATTTTAGAAAAAATCTCGACTGGAATTAATTTTTGAAAAATTAATAATCAAACGTAAAAATCATTTCGGATCGGTTTAATGACTCTGGCAAAAGTACGTTCGCCGGCAAAAAGGGGAAAAGTTGTCCCGGTCCGGTACTCTAAAATCCATTACGAAAATGCATTGCACCACTTTTTAGCGCGACTTGCTTTAAAATTTTAATACGATTGCCGTATTCAAGTCGGCGTTGTTTCTCGCTCCTCGTTCGGGTTTTATTTTCAAGTGTACGTTAGTTTATTTTCCCGTTCAATGAACCGTAATTCTTGTTACATCGAGCGTTTCGCGCGTCCCATACGCGCGACTTTTTTATATATAAAATAAATAAATACGAGCTTGATTCGAGTTCGATGAAAATTAGTCGCGTCAAATGAACTTTGGCGCTGTTATTCTGCACATATTCGTTTTCATATTTCGTTGTAGTTATTTCAGTAAATTGTATAAAACGATATAGCTTGTGCATTAAATCATTAGTATAATAAAAATAAAAAAATCTGAAAAATATTCAAAGTTATAATTTTGTAAAAGAAATTAAAACAATTTTCTGACAAAAATCTGAAATCTGAAAAGTATTTTTCAGAAAGTTTTTATCCGAAATCTACTAGGATTGATAGGAGATTTTTAGAATTTTTTAGATATCTTTTGAGGAAATATAAGAATTTTTCAGATACATTTGCAGAATTAACCACAGATTTTAAGTATATTTCAAAGAATTCATCATTTCGTGTGAGAATTTAAGTATTTTGCAGACAGTTTAAGAATTTATCAGAGAAATCTGTAGAATTGATATGAAACTTTAAGAACTGTTTAGAGAACTTTCAAATTTTCTTGAGAATTTATGTACTTTTCTAGGAATTTAAGAATTTTTCAGAGACATTTGCAGAATTAATCACAGATTTCAAGTATATTTCAGATAACTTTTGAATGAATTCATTTGATAATTTAAATATTGTTCAGAAAATTCAAGCATTTTCGAAACATTTCATCATTGAATTCTATCATTCCATAATGCTTTGAAAAAAACTGAATATCTCCCCAGCACCAAAGTTCGTTGACTAATTAAAACGTTATCCAATCATTTTCCCCCATTCCCGACTCCCTTCTCTGAAAACCAACAAAACTTGGAATTGCGCGCAAAGATCAATGGCGGGAAATTCAAATGAGCGATAATACAGTTACGATAAAAATGGGCCCCTCTGGAATCGACGGCGCATTAAGCATACAAAATTATGCATGACTATTAACCGGCGCTCGTAAACATTGAATTTCATCCTGCGTGTGATAAGCATTTTCAAATGCCTCGGCTATATCGTCTAATGCCCGGAGAAAAATCTTCCTCAAAGGCTTTTAACAAAGTGTAATCGTTTCGAGGAAATAGCTCGCGCTGATCGATAAGTTATTACCGTTCGCCGAGGCCAATATCCAACCTCAGTTTTTTATTCGCGTCGGATCTGCATGTGAAAAAGCTCGATCCCCGATAAGCGCGCTTAATCATTCAATGACTTTTCCTTTCGCTTTTCGCGTCGCCAATTTCAGCTGTTTTGCGCGATCGTATTTTCGGGTAATTCCATTAGCTCGTTTGGAAACGCCGATCGATTTTTTCGCGAGAAAAAAATCGTATTTCGCGTTTCCCAATTAAAAGCTCGCAATGAAATAAAGTCGCCGCGCCGTAAATCGAGTTGCCGACTCGATCGGAAAAATCCGATTCATTACGCGAAAGTCGGAAGAATTGCGAAACATCCTTTGCGCCGGAGCAAGCCGATTAAAATTTAATCCGAAAATGCCAAGCGTTTCCTACAGTTTTGCATTTCCGGCGCAGTAGTGGATTCGCAGATTGTATGCCCCAAAGCAAATTTTTCGATGAGAAATTTCGAGTGTTTAATCACTACAGAGAGAATGATTTGATCGAATGAGATAATGGATGTGTATTTTCATACTGTAATGAATGTTTTGAAAATGTGTATGAATGAAAAAGTATTGTAAAAATGTAACACAAATTTAAAATCATCGATAACATAAATTTTTCGTATGAAAATATTAAAATCCCGTAATAATTCTAAAATTGTGTATAGCAAACTATATAAAAACATAATAAATGCAAGGATATCAATTTTTGAAGCCGAGAGAGTATGCATTCATCCGACAATCAATTATTAAAAAGCTAAAATACAAATAAAATGCTTTAGTAAAAATTTCACATTGGAGAAGAATTTCGTGATTAAATAAAGGTTTCAGTTACTCAAAATAAATGACGTATTTCATATCTTTATTTATAACGAGCGAAGTTGTTTTCGAGCTGCTGGGTTGTTTATTCGGAGTTTAATTCGAGTCGAAATATTTAATACTTTTTGCGATAAATAAGGTGCACTGATACGTGGAAGTCTTTCGGAAAGTTTCTGTAACAATATTTGTTAATAATATTAACATCAACTAAAAAGTGCATCATAGGACCACTTTGCTTGTTTCGTGTAATGACTAAATATAAACAACGTTGAAGAACTTTCCAGCGTAATGGCTAATATTTTAGTACAATGTTTTAAGATACTATTCTGTTACCTGCAACTTCTGAATAATTTTACGTTAATTCCAGTCTCACATTTTTTCCAAAAATAAAGTCTTACAGAACTTTTATAGAACTCTTACGGAATTTTTACAACATTTCAGAACATCTCATATATTTTTCAATTTATATTTGTTTTAATTTTTTATTTTTACCTTAGTTCCAATTATATTATAAAAATTATCGCAATATCCCTCGAAGTATAAAAATTCAATCGCCACAATTTCAACGACTCAATTTTTCCAATTCCTGACATTCTAATATACATTCATTTCATTCCTCGAGTCTCGTCAGATACGTCGCCCCAAATACGCACTCGCATTCCTCGCGACTCATTCCGTCACTGGCCGCATAAGCAGATTTCATGCCGCTTCAATTTTAACATGCCACTAATACTTTTCCCCGTTTTTTTAACGGAGAGGGGCATGTCATCGTCGCGCGATATACCTATGCGAAAACTCGTTATCGCGGGATCTCCTATAACTGCTATCAATTGTGAGGCGCCTGACGGATTCGCATTAATCATTGCTCCGTCAACGAGATCGTGATGGGATACTCAAGACAGGACGCGGCGCTTCTTATCTCGTTTATTTTCACTCCTCGTTCTCGCCGTCACATCCCGAATCCTTCGAAAGGCATCAAAATTTCTTTCGCCGAAGGATATTTCTGTCCGGCAGGGTGACGGCGAAACGAACGAGTCAGACGCGATGATGGAAATTTAATGAGAAAATAATGGTGGCGAAGACACCTGCCCCCTCCTCTTTCCGCCAGCCTCATTCAGGACGGTCCTTTGTTCGTTTCGCGATTGTGTTTGGGGAATCGTCGTTAGTCGTTTTCCAGAAAATTATCCATTCATGGAGATATCATTATCGAAGTTTGTCGACTGTAGCTTGACTTGAACTACTGATTTTTTTATTCGAAGTCTGATTGGTGTATGTAGAATGTTCGATGTTTCGTTGAGAGATTGAAAAGATAGTTCATTATCGTAGTTTGTTGGCTGACTATCGGTTGGTTCGAACTACTTATTTTTACTTTTAATTTTTTAATTGCAAATATGGTTTTGGTTTTAGGTTGAAAAAGTCTATTATTAGTAAGGGAATTATTGTTGGTCGATTATAAGTTGACTTATACTACTACTTTTGATTTGTGGACGTAGAAACTGTTTGTTGTTTGACTACTAACTGAGTCGAACTACTGCTTTTCTACTTTTTGATTTATCGATGTGGTGTTTTCATTCTTAGTTGCAAAAATGCATTGTTGGTATTTTGATTTTGTTGTCCGACTATAGGGCAATTCACACTACTCGTATCAGCTCCTAAAATTGTAAAGATTTATAAACGTTGTAATAACGTTGACAAATGCTTATTTATTATTATATCGGTACTTTGTTGGTATCAAAGTATATTGGCTGACCAGAGGATGACCTAAACTACTGAATTTCAGTACCAAACTTCGTATGACTACAAATTGACTCGTATCACGGATTTTCCCGAAAATACCCCGAACATAACCTCCCCTGTCACAGTAGTCGATGCAATAGCAAATTCCGCTGGAATCGAAAAATGCAGATGGCGCCTGTAACTCGTTGCGAACGTCACGCCATGATTGCAAAAGCTGAATAATTCTGCTGACAAAACGCATGTGTTGCCAGCGCTGTTGGCACTACACTACATTCAACCCTAATAACACGAGTCCGCGAAATTATTTGTCCCCATTTATATCGTGACGCAATTAACCCGCGCGACCCATCGCGGATGCCCATTATACTGTGCAAACGCAATCAATTTTGATTTTCGTCGATTGAGTAGAACCTATCGCAAACAAAATCCCGAAACATATAAGGCGCATATATATGGCGCATTTATATGAAAACATGCTTATATTGCAGACATATATGGTTTATTCGTGGATTTTTTATGAAATATACGCGACGTGAATGTGATAGGTATATCACATTTAGGTTATGTATCAGATAAATGACAAATGTGACTTTATGTGGCTCGCATGTGATCTTATGTGACATATATTTGACGTATATGTGACAGGTATATGACGTATATGTGACAGGTATATGACGTACATTTGAGACGTATGCGATAACGTAATAAGAATGTGACATGTGATAACCATCTGAAATATATGTGATATATTGTTATATCTGTGATATATGAAAGGATATCGTCCTGCTGAAAGTCGTTTCCAATATTGCGATATTTAATGAAAAAGACATCGGAGCAGGATTATGCGCGTCATCCAAGAAAAGCAGAGCCATTTCGATGATTAACCGCCGGTTATATCGGTAATATTGGCTTTCCGATAAAGTTCGCCGGACACTAAGCAACTGCGATGTTTCGTGCCTCGTTGGCACGAAATCAGGATTCCCGCGGATGCAGGATCCTCGGGGTTTTACGGCGCAAACTACGTTTTAAGGGCGCCCGCAGCGCCGACTTTTATATGCGCCGAAACAAGTTGCGCTAATGTTCCGAGGGAATGGACTGTAATTGGGGCTATCGCGTATTTCAACTTATTACGGTTCGGAGTGGCCGGACGGCGGGCCTGTAATTCATCGCTGTCTATTCCGGGGTAATATCACCTATAATACGTTTTACCGGAGAGTTATAAGACGTAATTGTCACTGTTACTGGTGAGTTATCGCTGGCAATCTCGGTTAAGGAGAATGGTACAAGTTTTTTAACTGGGCTTGTGAATAATTTGGGAATGAATCACCGAGGGACGTGTTTAAATAGTTCAAAAGGTGGATGGAGTTACGGAACTCGAGAACTGAGAGCTTTCGATATGAAATCGTAAACAGACGGTTGTTTACAGACGTTTGTTTGGATACAAATCGTGTAAACAGTGATTTGTTTTGGTAGACGCGGTGACTGTTGTCGAGAGTTTGTTTACATACAAAAAGGACGTCAATGAGGATTAGTTTATAAACAGAAACTATATCGACAAGGGTTTGTTTACCAACAGAAAGTATGTAAACAAAGATTTGTGTACTAACAGAATAATAAGTGTAGTATTTATAAATTTATACATATAATATATATTAAATATAAACAAGTTTATAAACAAACGGTTGTTTACTAAAAGGAAAAAGGAAAAACTATTGACAGTCAGAAAAAAGTAATCAAAAGTTTATTTACAAACATAAAGTGTGTAAACAAGCATTTATTTAGAAGCAAAAAGTATGTAAATATGAAAACCAGTTTATAAGCATCCAATGCTCGATATAAATTGCGAAACGAGGTTTTCATCAGAATTGACCAATCGAATGTCTCTCTAATGAATTCCGGCCTAACTCGTTTTGGACAAACACTCCTTGTCGAAACGTTATCACCACGCAACATCGGTCATTATCAATTAATTGTTTCTCATTCGACTATTTAACTTTGGCCAACAGACGCGCTGCAGCCCGGCTTTGATTTTATAGCTAAATATAGATGTCTTTTCCGGCGCTGGATGCACCAATGGCGATGCTGCACTCGAAATTGTCCAGTCGCACACACCTCGATTCGCATCGCTGCTAACCAAAATACACACTATTTGCGTACTTGGTTTGACGCTCCCGCGCGCACTTTCCAACCGATGAAGTGCTCTCTAATGCTGCACCCATTATGGTTATTATCGGTTCCCAGACGAGGCATGTGCGGAAAGCAAAAAAAAAGAGAAAACATATTTTTAATATATGTGGCCCGTGACCTTGAGATTGACTGAACTTATGACGTCACGTTTTAGGGGAGGGGGATGGTTCGCAGTAGCATTTCGATTTGAGGAGAGGAGGGTTAAATATGCAAATTCACCGGAATTCGAGCGTCCCGTCGAGAGACGCGCCACCGATAAATAAACGTTTGTACGCACGATTCGACGAGTCTGTTTGCGAGGGGGTCATAAGAGGAACATGTTTTTACGGGCGACGAAAATTTCGAGTATATTTTTAGGTTACGCTTGTTAGTAAACAAACAATAAAATGTAGGGTAAATAATAAAAATAAATAATAGATAAATAAATAGAACAATAAACTAGGTCGATAACAATTATAAGAAAATAAATTAAAAAATAATCATTTTTAAATTTATTTTCAAATGTGTCGATTCGGTGCTACTGTTTGCAGGCTCTATTTATAACAAAAATTCGAAAAATAAAAAATATCCGGTATCAAAAATACTGTCGGGAATCGTATGGGTTTGGTTTATGAAATGATTTGGAAGTCGCATATGGAACAGAAATGGTGACATAAATTGAAATCAAGCTGCAATCGGATAAATGTAACAAAAAACGGCAATCAGCGCGCAGCACAATCGAAACGCAAAAATTGGCCGTTTTTGCGTACACCCGACGGACTGATTTGCCGCTAAATCCTGGAACACGTAATCGCTTCGATTGCAAGTTCGAAACTAATCTGCACGTACGAACCAAACTATCCTTCTAAATGTAAAATCTAACACCACGTCATCTGCATTCTCGCGAAGCAGAAGTTAAATCCATTTATGCTCCAGACTAGCTTTAAATTATACAAACGTACGGGATTTATTGTGCCGAAAAATCGAGATACACGTTTCCAGCAAAAATCGTGTTTTTTCATTTGGACGATCCAATCCTGGAAATTCACAATCTATTACTGTCATCAAAAAACACCGGCTGGAGATGAAACGAACATTGACAAATCTCATAGAATGTTACCCTCAAATGCGACATAACCTCTTTGTCTACCAATTAAATCCATTAGCATATTTACATACAAATAGAATGTTTACATACCGGAACAATATGAACAAATGTTTGTATACAAACAGAAAATATCTAAACAAAAATGTGTTTACTAACAAACCAGAATGAAAACAATCCCCCGAACCTTATTTATTCCACGATCCCAACGTCAGGGGTATAACTAATCCCTCTGCAGATAAATTTGCTCCCTGCGTTACCTACCGAACCAGAACTGCGATCCCGTTATAATAAATCCGCGCAAATGCACAGACCTATAAACAGAAATCTGCAGTTAATTGTCCTGGAATAACCCGATGAAGTTTTAACTTGCAAACCAATTCTGATAGGGCCAATGAAAATAGTCCGGCTGAAAATCCCCAATATCATGGGTTCGATTGGGCCAAGGTGGCTGTGGCTTTCATGATCTCACCCGCGGAATTAATATTAGAACACGCCGGGACTTGATTAAGGCTAAGCCTACTGTCACGTGAGAGTTGAATTAAGGGACTACGTGTAACCCAACAGACAACGTTAATGTAGAAAGCTTGTCACGAGGCATCGGAACCGCGTTCGATCGACTACACGTCAGTTAGCGTCGAGAAGACAAAGGGGATTCCCCGACCTGATATTATGTTTTACGAAACGACACCCAATTTCGCCCGTCAGTTTATTTGTAATGTATCTTGGCTGTGGCTGACGGATATTAAGACATAGGATTGACATAAGGACCAGAAGTAGGTGCAACACGTGGCGCAAAGATATAAATGAGTTTTATATTGCCATATACGTTTTGGGAGATACAATGACTCATCTGATGACATATTATGTATATATGTATATACGTCCTGTATCGTTTAACTATAGCTCGATTACTGAGACATAAAATTGACATAAGGGCCAGAAGTAGCTGTATCATGCGGCATGAAGATTGAAATAAATTATGAACAAATAAACTAAGCATACGAAACTCAAGTTTATGTCGATATACATGTGACATAAGTAAAAAAATTTGCCGTAAGTTCGGTACGGTCAACATTGGTCCAAATAAAAAACGCTTCGAAAGTTCGAACTTGTGTAAAAAGATTAATTCGTCGGAGGCTTTAGTTGATACGATTCGACACATTGCAGAAACTGCTGGCTCGAAATTAATTACCGTCGCTGGACGATTTATTTCCGGCCGGCGTAGCGGTGTAATCGAGAAAATAAAGTAAAATCAAGCGCCCGGGGATTTTCCCTTGTGTACACAGCACTTGCGGAATCGCGCGATTAAAGATGATTTAAGCCCGAATCCCTTTAGAATCTACGAAAAAGGTAGCCGTTAATCGGATCAGGGTTTCGCGCACCATAGTCGATCCATTAACGTAACGTATGGCCAATAACCGTCTTGCGCGCGCTTTATGCAGCGCACTTTTACGACCTTTCCCGCGAATTTTTCTTCAATATTTACATAGCCAAAGGAATCCCGAGATCGCTTTGTACTCGCTCCGGAGAACTTGTGCAAATTTTTTCGTAGTGCTACATCAACCGGTTATACATAGACAGACTTCTGACACATATCTGTCATGAAATTCCTTATTATATTAAAGATTTATGCAAATGTTTAGCAAATGTGCAATTTTAAGAATTTATGACTGATCGACGTGCTTAGTAAGAAAATCGTTTCATTTGAGTACCCACAAGGCTATTTTTAGAGCATTTAGAAAAATGATCATATTTGTCTTTTTTATTTTGAAAAAAAAACTTTATTTAGTACAAACTCGATCATATTTGTAATGCTTTTAGAAGTAACAACAATTTTAAAATTATCCACAATTTTCAAAATCTTTTCGGACTGTTATCTTCACTCCCGCTGAGAATTTCTGTGACATAACCTCAAAGTGAGGTTACCTCGCCATCGATCTCCCGAAAATCGTCCAAAAAGCGACCCAACTTTTTTGTCGCGTAAAAGCGATCCCCTTTGAAAAATTAGCCCAATACCCCGCCGCTCGTAGCTTTTTATAAAATCTCGCCGGGCCACTAAAGCCAATGCCAATAAATACACGAATCTTTCCGGGCAATTTAGCAGCGCGCTAGGGGGCGTCCGCAAGACTCTCCTATTTCAGCCTGTCTCGTTTCAACTTGTCCGCTGTATTGTGCCGCGCAAATGTATATTCATGCGACGTACGAGTCTATGACCGGACGTAATTGGTCGCGGTTTTTGAGCGCGGCTCCTTAACGGCAATAAGCTGTCGAACAGTCAACTCCAGCACCCCTCGATACAGGGTGGCTCGCGATCGATTTTTGCTGCGCCCCGAGCATGCAAATACGAGGATTAATGTTTATTTAAGGCGATTTATACTTTTGCCCCGTTCCAATGGTTTTATGCTCGTTTTATGCAAATGGACTTTGCGCCGATGCTATCCAACTGGACCGCATCATTTCTCGCGCAGTCACGATAAGAAATTCGACAGAATTTCAACTTCGCTGCATTTCAAGTATCGCGCATTTCATGCCCGCTTTCGCGTTCCCTCGTGTGCAACGCGATTTCTATTTACATAATTACGATTTTCAGCGGGTTTCGAGGTGGAATGTTTATGTCATTGATATAGTCATGCAAAAAATGCTCAAGGTTCACATAGACATACAAAAGTCAGCATTAGTTGATTTTGAAATAGAAAATATGTAAACAAACATTTGTTTACTAAAATAAAATACGTAAACAAACATTTTCGCACAAACGAAACGTTTGTAAACAATACACTGTTTACAAACAGAATGTTTGTAAACAATACACTGTTTACAAACAGAATGTTTGTAAACAAAAGTATGTCCTTAAACAGGAAGTATGTAAACAATAGTTTGTTTACTAAAATAAACTACGTAAACAAACATTTTCGTACAAACGAAATGTATGTAAACAATACACTGTTTACAAATAGAATGTATGTAAACAAAAGTATGTTCACAAAATAAAGTATGTAAACACAGGTATGTTTACAAACAGAAAAAAAGGATTTTTTAGCGGATTTCGATCGTTGGAAGACTATAGTTAAATGAAATTAAATGATGTTTGCAGTATAGCCTAACTCATTCCGAGATAGGGTACACTGCAGTCGTTTTCAATCAGTCGAGTAGATGACGCAATCTGTTATTCCATTGGTATAAAGGGAACGCTTTGACGTTGTTTGCAGGAAGTGCGAAAGCAGTCAAGTGTTCGTCAAGGATCATCACACGCACTGTATCGACACGTGTCGAGAGAAGACCATGTGCGGCGAGGTGGTAGTTCCGGAAATGCATTTGGATGTAAGTGCACCGATAAACAGCAAGTCAATGCCTGTCGGATCTGCATTCAGACGACAGTTCTTCACCTTTCTTGGAATATTTCTTCTCGAGGGTATTTTAATTCAGAGAAATGCAGAGTTCAACTATATAGATTCATTTATTTTAATTGATTCTGTAAAATTAAATACAAGGTGTCGAAAACTTATTTTAGAGGGTCTCATTTTACCGATACAATTAATTAAAAAGTGGCATCTTTTCCAAACCTAACCTAGAAGTTAGGTTAAGTTCCTTCCAACTTATCTCTCTCCTCCTAACCTCAAATTATCAATGAAAAAATGTTTCCTCATCTCTGTTTTATAACTTTTCACTATATTTCTTTTTCTTTCGTTCCTTCTTCATCGATAATTCATTTTCTAACCTCTAACTTTTCTGTATCAGGTGTGCCGAACTTGCAACGCCACCGGGCATAACTGCGGCGTACAGCCCGGAAGTCGCGCAGGACCCGGCATCGACGGCGCCGACTTCGTGTTCTACGTGTCCGCCATGCAAACTGAACGCTGCCACAAAGGGCTGACGGTTGCATACGCGGCTCACTGTCAGCAGGAGGCTGCCCTGGATCGGTAATCTGTCATGCTGTCGCTTGTCCCGCGTCGACTCCGCGAATTATCATCTCAAACGAGTGACGAACAGGAATGGGAGGGGGACAAAGAAACGCGCGAAAGTGGCGCCAGATGATGAATAAGACAAGCGGAAGACGATCCGCAAATTAGATCTCGAGTTTGGTTAGACAAAGGGCGGGAAGTGGAGAGATACCGCGAAAGGTTCCTCTGTTTGCGAAGGGGACGTCATCTGGAGAAAGACTTTTGTCAAAAACGATGATAAAAGAATTAGTAAAAATTGGGCTGCAAAAAACTGAGGGCTCAACATTTCTGAAATTCCAAAGTTTAATAACTTTACTCCGAAATTTTATTGTAGATTTGACAAAAAATATAAACAAAATATATTCTATCAAAACAAATAACGGATCTGGTTACTACATTTACATTTTGAAGGTCAAGTATGTATACATTAGAAAGAGAGCAAAATAAATCTATTAATTATAAAAAAAAGTTCTAAAACCATATTATGAAGGTCACAAGTATGACAACAGTGAAAATAAGAAACATAAATACTTATTGTTTTGTTTTTCTGTACCTATCAAGAGACACGGTAGTGTCTGTGGCCAAGTTTACAATAAGTATAAATGTCAAAGACACTTCCACTGTCTCTTATCCAGAGTATATCCTCCTACAATATGCCTCCAGAAAATATATACATCAGATCCAACTTCTTTTTTAATTCAAATATCAAACGTAAAGGTCAAATTAAAATTGTCTTGGATCCCTTCCGAATTTGTACTCGAAACCAAGCAAATTCCTCACAACTCCTCATGTACCATTCAGATGGCGCCACTTTCGTCCACTAATTACCCAAAAGTTTAGCGAAAAAGGGGAAAAAACAAAATCACGGTCGGAAATGAAAGAAGCCGCACACGCGACGTCCGACACGCGCGCCCCCTTTGCCGTTTAGTCGTCATCGCTCGCGCATTCAAATACTTGAGAACTTTGCTTACGCTCTCATAAAACCCAGTGATTAATATTGCTCCGAGGCTTGGCTTTTGAAGTCCTATTTGTACGATTCGCCAAATGTTTGCCCGGCCTTATCAAGCGTTTTCTATTGAACGCGGCTGAATTGCCCCCGCTCATCTACGAAATCATCAAACATGTCGACCGAAAGAATCGCGATAGTTTAAGCGTTCTGTAATGGTGTTTGCGGCCTTGAGCAAACGGCGGGGCGAAGGTGCCGCCGGGCCGACGAGATAACGCGGGACTTCTTCAGAAGTACGGCGAAACAGATCAATTCTTAGTTTTTTTTTTGTTTTTGAGGAATTAGAAGTAATTTAGTACAGAAAATGTTTAGATTTGAAAAACGATGCAGACCTTCGGGAAACGAAGTGTTTCAATTTGTGGAATTTTTTTTTTTTTTTTTTTTTGAAAGTTATTTCATAACTTTCAATATTGAAAGTTATGAAAAACATTAATACTGTAAGTGTTCAGAACGGCAACTACACAGTAAACCAGTACTTTAGAAATTATTATATCTTAAATTGTTTAAACGAATTTAATTAAACAACCCGTTGTTGTGAATTGTAAACTGCAAATTTTCAAACTGCGAAGTCGCCCAGGTGAAAGTTCAACTGTAATTCGATTTTTCTCGAGTATTTAATTTCCATGTTGTTCCAAAAATTAAATTAAACTCTTCCTTCGTTTCGTTCGTTTTTATTTCAATTTCATAGAAAAACAGCCAGAAGCGTTTTATTAAATTAAACTTTCATTTTCCGCAGACATGATAACTCACCACGAATCAATAAATAACTCAACGATAATTTCCCAAGAAATACCTAACTTGCATTCTGAGTCCAAAAACCGTAAAATCCCAAATACAAAAAAAAATAACAACAAAAAACAAAAGTACAATTTAAAAAAGTCGAACCAGGTACAAAATCCCTTCATAATTCCCCATTAATTATTTTCATATCCAAAACACCAATTCAAATCCACAACCACATTTCTCATCACGCTCTTTCATCGCAAAAAATTAAAATAAACTCCATTCACTGACCCCCATCTCGCGCTTCCTTAAAAATCTCGATACTCCGCCAAGGTCTTTTGAAGAATTAATTACTCCATTAGCTCCCTCGGGACTTAATCCGTGGATGCCGACGTTAGAAGTGAATGCGCTCTAATTAAAATAAAACGGCAGGGTAGCGTGGCAGCTTTCACGAAAATGACGCACATTTTTCATAATTTTCGTTCCTTTTTTCTAGTCCTATTGCCGGCCACGCGAACCTCTGTCCCAGTAGCATCACCACAAAGCCGCAAGAACTGGAAACCCTGCTGAGCAACGTGAAGCACGAGATCCTGCACGCCCTTGGCTTTTCTGTGAGCCTTTACGCTTTTTACCGGGACGAAAAAGGCGAACCCAGGACCCCGCGGCGCAGCGAGACGGGCAAGCCGGCTCTTAATGAAAAGTGAGCGAAAGAAACTAAAAGTTTCCTTCTCCTATTCGGTGGCGTTTTAACGCGGCCAATATTGACATTGAGTCAATATTGATTAAGTCGATAGTGAGTCAATGTTGATTAAGTCGATACAGAGTCAATATTGATTAAGTCGATACCGAGTCAATATTGATTAAGTTGATACTGAGTCAATATTGATTAAGTCGATACTGAGTCAATATTGATTACGTCGATGCTGAGTCAATATTGGTTAAGTTGATACTGAGTCAATATTGATTAAGTTAATTGTGAGTCAATATTGATTAAGTCGTTACTGAGTCAGTATTCGTTAAGTCGATGCAGAGTCAGTATTGATTAAGTTGGTACTGAGACAATATTGATTAAGTTGATACTGAGTCAATATTAATTAAGTCGATGCTGAGTTAATATTGGTTAAGTTGATGTTGAGTCAATATTGATTCAGTTAATTGTGAGTCAATATTCATTCAGTATATTCGCCTAATGCTGACGTCATTAATGTTGTATTAGTAATGACTCAAGATTTTCAGGATCACTATTCATTTAATAATCGCCCATATGAAGTCAATATGAAGTTCCAGTACCTGTATCGATATTGACTCAAAATATGATCAGTATTTATTGAACATTGACTCATGATTGTTGATTCAATATTGATGTAGACGATATGAACTCAATACTGACGAGTGATCACTATTGATTCAACATTTTCGTCATATAAAATCAATATTTTTCCCGTATAGATATCGATATTGACTCAGAAGATTAACAACACGTTTATTTCATTATTGCCATCAACAATAGTGAGTTAATATTGACTCACTATTAACTAAATCGATACTGAATCAAGATTGGCATGATAATTTCACCCGATATTGACTTAGGATTCGAGTGATTACTATTAACTCGAGATTGACACGGTCACTTTTGATTCCATCCTGTCGTCGCTCATAATAAGTCCCTACTGTTCCAGAACCGGTATCTATATTGAGGCAAAATTAATATTATCGCTATTTACTTAATATTGATAAGATTAAAATGATCACTGTTATTTCAATATTGCCATCAACGATATGAAGTCAGTACTGACTCGCTATTGACTTAATCGATAGTGAAATGATCACTATTGATTTAGTCAATACTGACCCGATATCAACTCAGGATTGGTGTGATGTGACTCAGTATTGACTCAATTGACTCAATATTGACTTGTCTGACTCAATATTGACTCAATATTGACTTGTCTGACTCAATACTGACTTGTATGACTCAATATTGACTTGTCTGACTCAATATTGACTCAATATTGACTTGTCTGACTCAATATTGACTCAATATTGACTTGTCTGACTCAATATTGACGTCGTTACAAAGTCAATTTCCAAGTAAAAACTCTAAAATGCTTGTTTCGTTTCAATTTTAAACAGCTCTACATATAACGGAAATGATCATGTAATTTCGCGCGTTTTCTTTATTGCGTGGGTTTGTCAAATCTATGTTCAGCCGTGTGGATTTTGTCCCGCATTGCACTCGAATGCACGCGTACATTTTGACAAAGCCGTGATAAAACAGACAGCGACCCGGAAGCGTCAGAAGTGCACGTTAGACACGGGCTCGTTATTGAACAGGTGCGCCGAAGCCCTTGTCATTAACACGTGTACGTGCCAGGTACGCACGTCAACGCGCGGCAGATGCGGGCGTGATTGATGCAGAATCGTCGGGCCGCGTTATCAACAGGCTTCCGCTGTCGATGCGACGTGACGAATGAATCCGTATAACGAGCGCCGCGGCGGCAAAAATGCCCGCCGCGATAAGGCCGCGCGACAAGCGGAATAAACGACGCCGCCCGACGTCAAACTTATTCCGCCGCGGCGATGTTAATGAAATTCATGAATCCAAGTTGCCGAGCCATTATTCATCCGGCAATCGAACTTCGCCTATCGCGAACCTCCTCTCATGCAAATCCAAGGCCGACGTTATTTTGACGGTTCGTGCGCGATTTTGACCCGCGGGAAAAATATTTTTTCAGGATTGACGTCAAATTTGGAAGCGAAGCTAAAAAACTTAAATATTTCATTTTGTTTATAACAATTTGTTATGAAGAATGTAACAATTATAACAATTTGTTATAAAGAATTTGTATAAAATATAACAATTTATACAAATAAATATAAAGAATATAACTATATAATAATTCTTTATAACAATTTGTTTATAAATAAAATTTGCTGCTAGAACTCGTCGTTGGGAGTTTCAGAGGGTTTCAAGAACGTTCTTCCTTTATTGCGAGCCGAACTCAAAAACAAAATTAAAGTCCGGTTTATTACACTTGGTAAAAAGCGAGAGGAACGACGAGGCACGAACGGCCACGTAAATCCAGGAGAAATTTTCCAATTTTAAAGGCAGATACACACGAGGCACCACGAACGTGCGCTGCCATCGAATGATAAATGGCTTGGCCCTGCGAGAGACCGATGAGACCGGGGCAAAATAAAGTGGCCTCAAGCGGAATCAGAAAACAAATTGGAACGCGCGTTTCCGACCTTAGACGTTTTCTTCGATCCACCGGTCGCACGCTTAGCGACTCATTTCATTTTGAAATAACGTTTTCAGCAATATCGGACATTGTCGTTTTATTTTGCCCATAAATAAAAAATTGTCCTAGTTGAAGCATTTAACCGAGCAGTTTTGGACGAGATTTAATTCGGTCGATTTTCAAGTTAGCCTTTCTTGATCGATATTTTGAAATTGACCTTTCTTTACCGATGTTTTGAAGTTAATCATTCTTCATCGATATTTTAAAGTTCATCATTCTTTACCGATATTTTGAATTTAAACTTTCTTGACCGATATTTTGAACTTGGCCTGCCTTCGCCTATATTTTAAAGTTGACAACATAAAGTTGACAAAAAAAATATTTTGAAGTTGACCTTTCAATATAAATATTTTAAAGATGACCTTTCAAAACAAATATTTTGAAGCTGACCATCCAACACAAATATTTTGAAGTTGACCTTTCATCGCAAATATTTTGAAGTTGAGCGTTCATCACAAATATTTTGAAGTTGACCTTTCTTCACCGATATTTTGAATTTAAACTTTCTTTACCGATGTTTTGAAGTTGGCCTGTCTTCGCCGATATTTTGAAACTGTGACCTTTCATCACAAATAGTCTGAAGTTGACCTTTCATCACAAATATTTTGAAGTTGGTTTTTTTTGGTCAGACCCATCAATTATGTTATTTGATTTCGTAAAATGAAATAGCTGAAACAACTTTTTGAATTACAGATTGCAGACGCACCAGTGGAGCGAGGATACAATAAAAACAGTGGTGAGGAAGAATTGGCAAGTGAAGAGCGGAACGGTCGAGCGAACGATGGAGATGATAGTGACGCCGAGAGTCCGGGAAGAAGTGCGGGCTCATTTCAATTGCCCGGATTTGGAAGGCGCGGAACTCGAGGATCAAGGCGAGGATGGCACGGCTCTAACTCATTGGGAGAAGCGGGTCTTCGAGGTAATTTTTCACCTCCAAACGACCGTCCAGCATCATTTATCCCTTCATCTTTCACCCGGAAAACTAAGAGTCACCATCTTTTACAAGTCCGACCACTTTACGCCGGATACGTTTACGTTCTAATTAACGAAATGCGCTGAAATGACAAAATCGATCGCGCAAACAAACCTCGACTTCGTCCAATCAAATAAATTGATTCCATAATTCATGATCCTACACTGGTGTTCTGCTGTTTTAAAAGACGAAGTAGGACAAAGTAGAATGTGTGACAAATTCAATGGAGCTGGATCTTAAAATCTAGTTTTTGAATCTAAAAGCCCATTTTTTATCTGAAAAACCGTTAAATATTAATTTCAATAATACTGAGTCAAAATGACTCAGTATTGACTTAATCAATATTGACTTACAGTTTATATTAATTCTATTGATTCAGTACTGACGTCGTATATATAAAGCCAACATTGATTCAGAATCAATATAATGGACTATTGACTCAGAACTGACCAATATTAACTCAATATTGAGTCAATCTAACTAACTAAATCGGGGTGCTACTGCAAATATTAAAACAAAAATTGTTGAACAATAGAACGAAGCGATGACCGGTACCCACACGCAGAATCCTGTTTACTCGAGAATAACACTGGCTCTGATGGAGGACACCGGATGGTATCGCCCCAATTACTCGATGGCGCAGGATCTCGGCTGGGGTCGGAAATTGGGCTGCGACTTTGCCATGAAATCCTGCAAAGAGTGGATTTCAACACACTCTGCTCCCCTGTCGTAAGTCACTCAAACTTGAAGAAACTTGGAAGAAGTACTAACAGGGTCGTCTTTAGATGTAACACACCCTTAGCACTATCGACGGAAGATTTTAGAAGTCAATTACACTTTCCCCCTCTCTCTTTCTTCATTTAGACATTTTTCAATGAAGCTCACAATGCGTTTACACTTTTTTGGTCGTTGAGCACAATTCGTACACAAACTTCTATTTAAAGACGACATTTTCAACCATTGCTAGCAACCACTAACCGAGCCTTTTTCACTGTTCCATTAATTGCAATCATTACATTTGGACTAGTAGAGAATTCAAGTGAGTAAATAGATTCCTTCTAGAAAAGCTACTTTCATGGAAGTTTCATTGATTTTAATTTTTACAAGTATTGACTCAATATTGGCGTCATCAGTTTTGACTCAGTGTCGATATCGTCAATATTGAGTCAATGATGATGTGACCAATATCGACTCAAACCTGTAGTCCTCAAGATTGAATCGATGTTGATGTCGTCAATAATGACTCAATGTTGATGTCGTCAATATTGACTCAATGTTGATGTCGTCAGTATTGACTCAATGCAGGTGCGTCAATATTGACTCAATGTAGATGTCAATATTGACTCAATGTTGATGTCGTCAATATTAGCTCAATACTGATGTCGTCAATATTGACTTAATGTTGATGTCGTCAATATTGGCTCAATGCTGATGTCGTCAATATTGACTTAATATTAATGTCGTTAATATTGACTTAATGTCGATGTCATCAATATTGACTTAATGTCGATGTCGTCAATATTGACTTAATATTGATTCAATGTCGACGTTATAAATACTGTATTGGTATAAGTCGTAATTGGAAATATTGATATCAGTATTGACTGAGTCAGTAATAACGTTATTTACATTGACTCATTGTCTGTAGTCAACATTGCATTAATATTTTATTTCCGAAATTCGATTTCATAGAAAGTAAACGTCACACTGATATGACTCACATTGCAAATTTCGGATATTTCAATAACCCTACAAATGTTTTCAGTGGCAAGAAAATTCACCCTTTCTGCAATAAAGTCAAGCGAGACCCGCTGCAGACCGAATGTACCGATGACCGCAGCTCCGTCGCGCTGTGCAACCTTATAGAGCACGCTCATCCTCTGCCAAAGAAATATCAGGTGAGCGACCATGAAAAAAACCCCGAGTAACCGTATCCGTTGTCTCCGCCGAGCGTCAAGGCCCGAAAAGACGAGCCGGAATGCCGACGGAATCAACGGTCATAATTGTCTCGGGGCTTTGTCCCGGCCGACTGATATAAAACGAATTGCGACGCTTTTTTGCAGAACTTCGACTACATACCGCACGTGCCCAGAGGTAAAGAACAATATTATGGCGGCTCCGTTTCATTTGCGGATTACTGCCCCTACATTCAGGAGTTTACCTGGCGCGCGCAAAACATCGTCGTAAGAGGATCCCATTGTCTCTACGAGGAAAATAATCCGCGTAAGTAGCCGCATAACGTTCGGGTCATCATTTTCGGAATCGCTATTGATTTGTTTTTAAAATGACCTAATGTTTGCACTAGGAACAAAAGTGAAAATAATTTTGTTTATAATTTTTTGCAGAAAAAAATTGGTGATAGGAATTACATTTTCAGTCAAATTCTGCGTTTATTTGAATTATCTGGAATTAATTTGCCACAATGTTGTCGCCTGACCATATATACACCTCTTCTACTCGTCCTCGTCTGACCATACATACACCTCTTCTACTTGTCCTCGTCTGACCATATATACACCTCTTCTACTTGTCTGACCATATGTAGACCTGTTCTACTTGTTCTCGTCTGACTGTATGTACACCTGTTCTACTCATCCTCGTCAGACCTATTCCTCTTGTTCCCACCCCCTATTCCCCATGTCTGACCATACATAAACCTTCTTTCCCCTCTCCTCTTAACACCTGATCTAACACGGCACTGACGGCAAAAGCGATAGATTTTCATTATACATAAAGATAGAAGAAGAAAGAAAGACAAATAATTTACATTTTGCATAAAAACGGATTCTTTCCCTGGCCGAAATGCACGAGTTTGGACCGACTAAAATCCCCACTTTCCATCCTCCCTCCCTAATGACCAATTATCGACTTCGCAGAGCCAGAAAAGAACTTCGCCCTGGAAAAGTACGGCCCGCACTCTCGTTGCTTCGACCATACGGACCAGATGTGGGAGGAGAGGACGTGCAAGCAGCTCCGGCAGTGGCAGCATTGGGGCTCCGGGTGCTACCAGTACTCGTGCGAGTCCGGCAGACTGCACATAATGGTGAGTTGCGTCGCGAGTTACTGTCCGGCCCGCAGCTGATATCGATTGTAGCGGCCCGGCCGTTTCACTCGCCGGCGGACAACTTATCTCTAAAATATTTGCCGTCCCGCAGGTCGCGAATTACACGTACACCTGTTACCACGCCGGCCAGTTAATAGAGATAAGAATCATGCAGAATGGATGGCTGCATAAGGGCACCCTCAAATGTCCCCCCTGCCGGGAGGTCTGCGGAGTAAGTTGGAGCTACATTTATGATTCGGTTCGCCCGAGTTTAATGCGGTCAGCGTGATGGGCCGTTGCGCTTCAAGTTGCAGGCAATTTGGGTTTCGAAAGGCGCGATAAGCGTTTCATTTGCGGGAGGGGTTTCCGTTTTTGGGCTGTGGAGTTTGTTTTTGCTATCGGGGGCTGACGTTTGGTGCTTTCGATAAGGTTTTTCCAAGCGCCCATCAGATAGGGAGGGTTTACGTTGAAGGTTGGCAGTAATTTAACTCGAAAAATGGGAGAGCCTAATTGGGGAGGGATTTGGTTTCAATTAACATTGAGTCATTACTTGCAATATCAATTCTAAGTCAATATTGCCTAGATCAGTCTTGAGTAATTATTGAGTCAATATTTTCAACATCAATTTTGAGTCAATATTAACTAAATCAATCTTCAGTAATAACTGAATTAATATTTGCAAGATCAATTTTGACTCAACGTTGATTACCTTAATCTTGAGCAATAATTGAGTCAATATTTGCAACATCAAATCCGAGTCAATATACTCACAAGTGGTATCATTATTTCTGACTCAAACCTAACTTGAAGAATTAACATAATTCCTATTGACTCAATATTAACTTACTATCAACACAATCATCACTGTCTCAACGACACGTGTCTTCTATAAACTGTCGCCTCTTGAAAACTAATTCGCTAATCCTGATTTCAGCCGGAATTGAACGCCCGGGGAGAGCGCTGTAAAATAGGCGTGGAGTCTCCGCCCCCGACGAAATACCACAAGGACAGTTTGCAGTGCGCGGCGCCCGAGCCCGCGTCACTGAATCTGCTCGTGTTCATCGCCGCGAACCTGCTGCTCGTCGCCAGATGATCTGTCCCCGGGTTCTAGTTAATTTTCGCATTCCACCTGCGCAGTAACTGTAAATCTATTTCGCTGTAAAAACGGATCTTGTCATTTGCTTTTTGGGCAGTTAGATGCTCGAATGAGTCCTTTGTATTTGGAGGTTTCGTTTTTGAGACCGCTATTAACTGGAGACGACGGTGCAGACCTCGCGAAAAACGACTCGATCACAAAATCGAGCCGAAGTGAGCAAATCCAATTCGAGTTGACGAATCGAGTGGGATTCAATCGTGAGAGGAATACCGTACGGTGATTGTTATTTTATGATGAAGATTACGTATAGAAACCCATTGCATATGGTTGAACTGCATTGGGGTGACGATTGCCTATTGGAACTGATTGGATGTGGTGAATTGAAACAGTTAATAGGAATGAATCTGATTAAACTGAATTGCGAGGGAGGAATGAATGAAATTAAATGTAATACAATTGAGTTGATTGAGAGGTTTGAATGGTTAGTGGTTCAATCGGGTTCAATAGGAAATCACTGAATGGTGAGATTTTAACGGGTTTCGATGAGAATCAATTGGATCGGATTGAATTCAATCTGGTTCAAACCGTTTTAAATGAGAGTAGATCTGAATGGTAACTTTGCCCAATATAATTTCCGATTGAATCTCATTAAAATGGAATAATTTGTTAATTAATTGTTATGTAAGATTCAGTGGGTGATTTTCGATGGGCAAATTTCGGATTCGAAGCTATTAAATCTGATAGAACTGACAATACGTTTCAATAGGACTTAACAGATTCATTTTCGATATGTATAATGTATTCTTTTTCTTTTTTTGTGTTCCCCTATTCGAATTCCTATTCAATCAGCTGATTTTCGTCGAGGTCAACTACGTAGTGAGAATTTGAATTCGCATTTGAAAGGCAAAGGTGACTTTGTTATTTTATGATGATGATTACGTATTGAAACTCATTGCATATGGGTGAACTGCATTGCGATGATGAACTAGAATAGCATTATTATCGCGTATATCATTGTATTTATTACATTTGTATGAGAGGTTCGGAACTTGTATGAT
This sequence comes from Ceratoteleas bidentatus, assembly GCA_022817645.1. Classification (NCBI taxonomy): domain Eukaryota; kingdom Metazoa; phylum Arthropoda; class Insecta; order Hymenoptera; family Scelionidae; genus Ceratoteleas; species Ceratoteleas bidentatus. The sequence goes on from JABFPB010000049.1 coordinate 57,190, forward strand.
GGGACTGAAGCAGGATTTCGTTGCTGACATAGTGTACAGTATTACAGCGTATTTTACCCTTTGAGTGAACGTAACTGAACGTCGTTTTTTCAACGCAAATTTCGTAAAGCGTCGTTTCTTTAAGTAACCAATGTACAAACATTGTTTAAATATCCTCGCGGAAGAAGGATAATTTTAAATTGTACTTAGTAGAACAAATTTCGCGAACCTTTCAAAAATAAAGGTTTCACGCAATTGTTACTGTGACGAGAAAATTTGTTCAACTTTTTAGGGACAATTGAATTGTAGTAGATAAAACAATTCAATGTTATAAAAGTAACATTTTATTACTGTACTAACTCGGAGATATAAATTATCGAATGTGCAATCAGCGATTAGGTTCATTTCGTTTTAAAAAAAGTTATGAATTTTTATGAATAACTTTGTTGAATTGGTAATTAGTCTCACTTTAAAAAGATAAGAATGAACAATTTGTAATTTTGTAAGTAAACAACGTAACATAATTGTATCTAAAGACGGAAAATCAAAAAGGAACTGCAGTTATTGCATCGGACATAAGTCAAGGATTGACATTAAATTGTACTATAAACTATAAGTCGGACTAATCTTGTTACAATTGGGTGTTAAATATACACAGCATATCGACAGTTGCTTGTTCGATGAGCATTATTTTTTAATAAAGTATTACTCTCGTTATATTTCACGACAACAACGTCCCATTTCACCGGAAATATGATTATAAATAAAAATTCAATAGGGAGTACAATTTCAGTCAAATAACGCGTTATCGACAGGCAGGAGACGTACCTCCTAATAATGTTACACTGCAATAGGTATTTTCGCACTTTTAGGATCTTCTAAAATAACGTTACTTTTAGACTTTACAACGTCCAGAACAAAGAGTTAATATCGCGCATTTTAGGAGCTATAATCAACTTTACTATGGTATTTCGGAACGATTTTTCTAATATAATTGAAAAATTTTGTTACCCGAATAACCGACCTCGAGGGAAAAGTTTAACGAGAGATTTTATGTAAGATGTAAGCATGAAATATCTTTCATGTTTTATTTTCTGTTTTGAAATTAGCTCGGCGTTAGTCCCTAATGAAAGTAAGAATATATTGGCCATACTGAATACATATATTCCCAATTTTTGCAATATATTGAGAATATATTGTAATTTTTGCAATATATTTGGAATATATTTATAATTATTGCAATACATTTGGAATATATTTCTAATTGCTGAAATATATTTGGAATATTGGGAATATATCGGGAATATATTGGGAATGTACTTCTCTTTTTACTAGGTGTCTCAAATGTTTGTGCCACAGAAAAATAAATTGTAATTGTATTCAGGTCTGAAAATGGGAAAAATTCCGCTTTAAAAAACACAAAATTTAATTATTCAGTATCATATTCAATATCATACAAATTTGACATCAGATTTTACAAACGATGTAAATGAAAATTGTAATTTAGCAAATTATTTCGTAATAATAATTGTTTCGAACACATAACAATTTGATTTCGTCGTTTTAGTATTGTTATACAAATATAGTAATTGTATTTATTTTATTATAATTTTCTTTTTGATATTTACTCAATGCTAATGTCATACAATATTGTTTAGCAACATTTTTTAATGGTAAGTAGTGGCAGACTTGTTGAATATTTGATCGGTTGAGTAAGATAAGACTTTCGTTCTTGGTTTTATATCGTAAGCAGTTAATCTACCTTGTCTCTACGTCTGCAAAGTAGTTCTCGGATTCGAATAGGTATCCCTTATCATGCTGACTACCAATGGCTGGCGGATTGTGCTATTTCAATTTGTTTGGCGACACTAATACGTACAAATTTTTCCTTCTGTGACACTTCCCCTCGTAACTCTGATGTTTTATCTTTTTCCTACGTGAAAACAGCAAGAAATGAGGTTCTAAACTGAACAAAAATTAGAGTTGATTTTCAGCTTCTAAAAGGGAAATTAATATCATAATTCCTATTCGGAAATATAAATTGCAATTCTGGAATTCTTTGAAAAAAAGGCCGGAATGTATCTGGAAAAATCCGGAATTCTTTGACAAATTCTGAAATTCTTTGAGAATAGTGAATAATAAGTTTAGAATTCTGAAGTTGTGTTATCCATTTTCGAATAGTATAACATTCTTAGAAATTTCTCAGCAATTTTGCAATTCTCTGAAACATTCTCATATTCCATTAAAATTCCGAAAAATCTTGAGAATCTCGAAATTCTCCGAAAACTTTAGAATTATTTGAACATATCTTAAATTCTACGACAGAATAATTTATAAAATGCTGAAATTCTCTAGCAAGTTTAGAATCAATGAAACTCAACAACATTTGAGAATTGTACAGAGAATTTAAAAATTGTTGACAAAATTTCAGAAATTCACGAAAATCCTGAATTTTGTTTAAAAAACATTTATTACAAAATGACATTTTTCAATTTTCTTCTTAAATCTCCTATAAATTGTTTTAATTCTCAAATTCAAAAGTGCGAAATCCCAATTCAAAGTGTAACATGGTCAGTTGTTAACCAACCTTCTGGAAGTAAATCAATTCGTTATGTATGTTAAATCCTGTGATGTTAAGCTCGATTGTTTGCAAAATGTGTCTACACGACGAACAACAAACAGCCGAAATACAAAGTAGGTGCCGAGGACCTGTAAATAGCGACGTAGTTTGGCATTGAATAATGCAACTACTTTGTATTGACACGAAACAATAACATTCCATATCTGGATTAGCGATTCGTTGCGCGAAACGAAGCGGCACTTGAGTGTCGCGTAGTTTCAATTTTGTTGTGCAATTCAGGCGACGCTACGCGAATCTTGTTGAATTTGGAGAAATTGTTCCAATGAGCGATTCTTTGTGTAATGTCGATTCTGCGAAAACAATGCATTCTGAATAAAGTATTTCGTGGAAACGAAGAGCAACTAATTGGGAATAATGAGTATTTGAATAGAAATATGTAATTACAAAATAAAAGACTTTAATTCCATTGAATTAAATTAAGAATTTTTTGGAATATTTCAGAACATTTATAAAAATTCAGAGTTCCTTCCAATTTTTCAAAATATGCCATCGTGTCCATAGTGAAAGCAGGAATACATTGGCCATATAGGAAAGATATATTCCTCGTAAATTCCTAATATACTGTCAATACATTCCCAATATATTCTTAATATTTTCCCAATATATTTCCGATTTTGCAATATATTGACAATATGTTGTAATTTTTTAAATAATTCCAATATTTGGAATATATTTCTATTTATTGCAATATACTGGGAATATATTGGGAATATATTCGGAATACATTGGGAATACATTTTTCTTTTTACTAGAGCTTAAAATATTTCGCAATATTTTCAATTACTCCACAAATGTTCATAATTTCTTGAACAAAATTTTCATCTGTTCATCAATTATTACTTTCTCATATTTGTTTGCATTTATTTCCACGAAATACTATTGACCGAGCGTTTTTAATTGTAAATCGAAAAGGAGAATGTTAAATACGGGCGTTATATGAGTATTCCACTGAAACTCGCATAGCGCGAACTAAGATTTTACATGTAGTCCGAGGTGCGTTGACGTAATGCCAAACTGCATTTTGTTTGTTGAAGTGAAAGAGAGTTGTTATGAATGGGATCGCGAATTTGCGGTTCGCGACAGCGAGCCGAACGACGCTGTTACATTGCGACATATCTTTTTGAGAAGAGCGACTATCCATTCGTTTCATCAAATGTTGTAGGAAATAATGAATCAATTCCTGGGAGGACGAACGCGAAGGAAATAAAACGTAGCTGATAAGACTTAGAGTGGATAAGAAATGCGATTATATGATACATTCCATTATGTACAGATGTATTTTAAGAACAAATTTTTGACATCATTAAAAAGAATTACAATTGTTTTATTTGCAATGTTTCAAGTCGTTTGCTTTATTGCCCCAAAGACTTTACTTAATTAAGATTAATGTGGTAGATTTCGTTTAGGATTCCTGGGATTTTATTGCGAATTATTTCAGGGCATTCATTTTATATTACAGAAACGATAAATGGAATTTTTGTACCAATTTTTGGAATGGATGAGGGAATTGAATTAAAAATTGTATTCATTAATGTATTTATTAATTGTCGATTATGATTGGTCGATATTTGATTCAGTTCAGTCAATAATTGTTTATTCGTATACAGCTACTAATGGATTAAATTATTCTTCCATCCCTGACCAATTTTGTGGACGCATAATTGGTCATTGTCGTTTTTCCATTACTGGGAAATATCTCTGACAGATTTCCTTCTTCGCAAATATGGTCGATCAATTATTGACCAATATCCTTCATCTATTATTGGTTCATATCGGGAATCCCTTATCGGCCAAAACATCGGTCGACCATTTATTGGCCAACGTGGTCCATACTGGGAATCCCATATCGGCAAATCTGGTCGACCCAAACTGAAACTGGGTATTGGTTAAATTGTGGGGAATTGTATCCTTCGATTGGTTGACTGGGTACTCCAGGTCGCACGACCTTTCCCATAAATAATGGCAATTGCTCAGAGTGTGTGTAGATCATGAAGAAAAAAGGTCGATTTACTTCAAACGTAGATTCTACTTGTGGTTGAAAAAATCGTCCTGATACTGGAAGACCTGATGCATCTGCAAACAAATCACGAAAATTAACATTTGTTTATGGAAATTGTTACCGAATCAGTAGCCAAAGATGACTTCCACTTACGGGAGACAGCAGCAGCTTCGGTTGCCATCATATTAACCTGGATGACAGACTTCTGGAGTATCTTACTGACTTTCGTCGGGGATTTACTTATTCCAGTCAAGTTGGCTTCATCAGTAAAGATTTTGTTTATGCCCATCTAAGAAATGTTGGAAACAATGTGAAGAGTAGATTAAATTTTGTAATTGATTATTGAAGAACTATCCCATTAGCTTTCTTATCTCACCTGTTCCAGAATTGTCTTCACATCAATTTCTGTATTAATGGTGAAAGCAGGGAGAGATAAATCTACATTCACAGTTTTGCCACTCGCGAGCATAGAAGGAATGTCAATTTGGTCCAAATGATCTTGCAAATTAACTAGTTTTTTAGGGCTGTAAGGCATGATGATCACCATACTGACTTTCTTTTGCTAATTATGAAGAAGCATATTTATTTATTGAGTTAAGCTGTGCACTTAAGTATGTACCAGAGATTTGCTGAAACTTACATTTGGGCCGTATGCTGCATATGGCAGTTCAATCCATCTAGCGTTTTTGAGAAAACCAGTATTGAAACTATCAAGATGGTTCATGGTGCTTACGTGTATGGTTGTCTTAGGATCAACGTAGAATGGTTTTTCGGTAATCGTAGAAAAATAATTTTTCCACATACCCTTGAAATAAATGGCGTTAGCCAAAACGAAGGAAGTATCATCTTCAATATCATCTGAAATCGGAAGCAGTGGTTAAGATGAAACTTCGATCAGTTTTATTAGAGTTAGTGTCGTTATATTATTATACTGCCATTGAAAATTGATTCAGCACACTTTCTCATTTTGGGAGAATGTTATCATCTAGAATAGAATAACTGGGGCGAAAATAAACAATAATGTAAACATTAAAAGTAACATTAAGAAGTAAACAATAATGGAGTAGTAACAGTAATTTTTTCACTGTTCAGTAAATATTATCCTCTCTTACGGGGTTTGAGGAGTTCCTTGATCTTGTTTTTGGTATTCTTTTCAGCCCAATTGTTGATGATATTTGCTGCCTCGTAAGAGTCCCTAAAGTTAACCCTCTGAATATCAGATTTGAAGATCTTTTTCACATCATCAACGAATTTGTCTTCCAGATGGATCATATCCCCGCTGAAGATCTTGTTAGCCAATTGCAGATCATATGACCTTGATATGTTTAGCGATTCTAAAAGTCTTTCGTAACCCAGTTTGATTTGCGATTTAGAATTGGGCAAGTTAAGGCTTGATTTCAGTTGATTCAGTGTATCGCCTTTGGCACCACGACTCAGCATCGCCAAGACTATGTCAATACCCAAAGGAGAACAGACTATGTTATCCTGGTTGGATTCAGCCACAGCCTGAAAATGTGGGCAATGTAATTTGAGATCAACACAAAAACAGGATAGATGATTCAGTTATATATTGCGAGAAAGAAGTGTGAAAATGTAATTTTGTTTAACTTCATGAGTACCTTAAAGAAGTTGTTCGAAAATCTGGAGACTCCTTCACGTACGGAACCATTGCTGGTCGGTTTAGCAGTTGTCACTCCCACTAATAGCACAGTGGCTAACAGAACTAAAAAAAGATGAAAATGACCGATTAGTTTTTCGGTGTAAAAAGGAACTTCGGAAATACTCTGCAAAAAGTACAGTCTTGGAATTAAATTTCTGTATGAAAATATAAGTAGTTAAGAATTATTAGTAAAACTGTAATCGGAGACTGAAATATGCTAAGTGATTTAGGAAATTTTCTAATTAAATCGAATTAAATCGAATACAATCTAATAAGAGAGTGATGTGATTAGGTGTACATCTAACCAGGTTAGGGAATTCCTTAATTGACAATGTGAATAATCTGGCTAAGAAAATGTCTGACTGGGTTACGGAATTTCCGAAGACGGACCTACCAATGATCTAGATGGTAAATTTCCTAATCGGATTAAGGATTTCCCTGATAGAAATACATGCAAGAGACGAGAATAAATTTTAAATAAAAATATGTTTTAAATGCAAAAATGTTTTTCGTATTTTAGTGTTATAAATGGTTCAACAAACAAAGATTTTTGTGTACCGGCTCTCTTAACTAGTTCATTTTTATCTAAAATGACAGTTAAAATAAATGTTATGACCAATTTTGTAGGCTTGTAGGAGTATTCGAATATTCATGAATATTCAAAATATTCAGACGAATGAATATTTACGAATCTTTATGAATATTCATACCATCTGAATATTAATGCCATTCGAATATTCGAATATTCGAATATTAATGCCATTCGAATATTTATACCATCTGTACATTCGCATATTCGAATATTCATAGGTAAAATAGTAAAAAGAATTATAACCTCTAAATATTCACTCCGAAAACGTGTTGATTTTCAAAATTTACACCAAAATATTTCACACTTCACCCCTGAAAGCTTCACCCCTGAGATTTTTAACACTGTGATTCGTCATTGAAAAAAAATTGCGTTTTTAATTTCGCTTTTAATAAAAATAGCTTTTTTGGACATTGCTGCTTTCATCAAAATGAACCAGTTAATCATTGAAAGAACCAATGCACAAAAATTACGTTGAACCGTGTAATTGATACATGAAATAATTTTTTCACTAGCTTTATAATGTTCAAGAAAGACCAACATATATTACAAACATATACACATATTCAAAAATTTTGTACACTGACCTTTAATGAAGTGTGGAACATCCATTGTGGCCATTGCAGTCTGATGAGACTGACAAGGCTACTATCCTTGCCTTTTTATATATATAATGCTTTTTAAAAGCATAACAATAAAAATTGTCGAAAATTAAACTTTGAACTCAAAATATACGAAGGATATTAACCGCATTAAATAATTAAAATACATTGTACTTAACAAAATAAAACTACTGTCATGATTCGATAATAACATAATATTATTTAATTATATAAATTAAGATGCATAATCAATTAATATAAACCCGACGTGCGTAATTACCCGCTATAAAAATGTAAAACATGGTATAAAATTGATATATAAAATGTTAAAACTTAATTTCAAATTAATTCAGTTTACATTAATTTGAAAGCTAGATGGAAAAAAATAAACATCGTTATATCGTGTAACAATCACTCATTTTTGAACGCCGCCCAACAAAACGGTAACGACAAAAGAAACGTTGAAATCGATGAAGAGATGAACTTTTTTTATGAAACCGCTTTATACACAATTTTTGGTTACAATTTTCCATTGTATTCATGCCAGAAATTTCGAAGAAGTTCTGGCATAAATAAACGGAAACGGAAGGACATTTCCTTCCATTTACGTTTTTCATGTAGAGAGTTTCTTTTTTCTCCAAACAAGATTAAATTAATGTTTTGTGAATTAAATAAATCACAAAACAGAAGTTTAAGAGTTTTAAGAGAACAGTTCGATTTTCTCTCACTTTTTAAGACGATGACATAGTGATAATATTTGTAGTTGCGAGAAAAGATAAAAGTTTCCCGTCGTTTTCGAAGCCTGAAAAATACGCTATTCTTGAAAACGTTCTATCGAAAATAGTCGACACTGTCTCAGAAAATATATTCTAAAATACTGTTACGCGTTGAAAGCGCGTAACTTTATTTTTTCTCGATTTGATTCGACTGCTTTGTTTTGATTTCGGAGTTCTTATTTTTCGAGTATATCATTTTGGAATACCGCGCGATTATTTTATCTCGTATTTTGTATTTGTCCAATATTTCCACAAATGTTGTTTATTGCTTCATTTGATTTGTATTTGATTAAATTTAATTTAAACAATCTATACAAATAGTATAGATTGTTTTTATAATAATATTAATATCAAATATATATAATAAACGTCATATTGCGCGTACAAGAATAATAAAAAAATTTTCACATACTCACATTTTCACATTTTCACAAAATCTGTCAAATTTCTCAAGACTGTCAAATTATCATAATTCAAATTCCAAACAATTAAAAAATAGTTTGGAAATTTGACAAACGTTGAAAATTTTGAACATTTGAGAAATTTCCAGGAATGTCAATTTCCAAAATTTGACACATTTTAGAAATTGTAGAAACTTGACTGATTTGAGAAATTTTACAAATTAAACAAAATTTGGTAAATAAAAGAAATTGACGAATTTGTAAATTTTGGAAAATTTCAACAATTCTACAAATTTGAGAAAATCGAAAAATTTTGGAAATTTCAGAAATATAGGAAATTTGACTAAGTTGAACAATTTTGAGAAATTTAATATATTTTACAAATCTCTGATTTTTCGAAAATTTGATACATTGAAAAATTTGAGATACAATTTTGTGACTTTTGACAAATTCGGAAAATTCCATAAACTGAAAATAAAAAAGTGTTTCTGAAAGTCTTCGGGACATGCTCAGATGTCTATAGCGACACGATAGAAGTCGGTAATGTAGAAATCAGATTCGTTCTATATGACCTTACAGCAGTGCCGAAAACGTTATTACCGACCACTGGTAGACAAGAAGTCTCAAATAATGTTGAAATAAACGCTGAAATTTTACTGAAAACCTCATAAAATTATGACATTTCAATGACCTTTTCAGCATGACAAATTGTAACCTTTTCAGCGCAGCAGTTTCGACAAACACTGAAATTTTGCTGAAAATGTTTTGCTGGAAAAATTTTGAAATGAAATTTGTTAATTTTTCAAAATATTTATATTTTAAGACACAGGACAGTGTCTTCATTAATTAAAAAAATATGAGCTATAATTGCATCATAAATCGACCATGTGAGATTTTTCACTTTTCAAAAAATACCCCTGACTAACAAATCATCATTTTTAGTCGCGCATTTCCAGAATTAATAATTTTTTCTGATTTTGTCTCATTGAACATGGAAAATTACGAAGTCATTAATTTTGGAAATGCGTCTCTAACACTCCCCAGCAAAAAAATTTGGAATAGAAATGAATAGAAAAGAATTGGATTTGTAGCCAAATTCGGCATTCATTA